>JANHFN010003554.1:87440-100506 GCA_032468175.1 Toxicocalamus goodenoughensis
AAGAAAGAAAGAAAGAAAGAAAGAAAGAAAGAAAGAAAGAAAGAAAGAAAGAAAGAAAGAAAGAAAAAGAAAGACAGCCATTATGTCTGGATGTGGGCAGAAGTGACAACACAGAAGAGATTAAATATGATAAATGGATGTGTAAACAACAATTTTATGAAGTGTGCAGCTGGAATACGGATGGGTTTGGCTTGCTAAAGGATTTATTTGTTTGTTTGCAGAATGATGGCTAACTGCCCTGCTCAGATCCAAAATAAATACAATTGTATGTTTTATTCAAATTGTGAAGGAGGATAATGTTTACAATTTTTAAAGGCATAGGGATTTCATTTGAAAACTGTTCTGCACTGGCCTAGTTCCGACAACAAACTAAGCCCATTGCCTAGGTTTTTGTTTAATATTTGGTTTTAGCTGAGCATGTTGTGAGAATGCAATCTTTGTAGACCTCTACATCTATCAACGTCTACTTGCACTGGAAATAGTAAGGACTTGCTTTCTTATTAATTGCTACTGAGTAATTCTACGTGGTGATACCTGGAACTTGGGACACTACATAATGAGCTTTGGTGCCTCTTTGTTTTGTCTGCTGATGCATACAAACTTGTCCTTTACTGAATGATTGCATTCAGACAACATAGATAACATGGTAACTGAATCAATTCATTTTCTGGGTTCTCACATCAAACTATATATAATAACCATTGGGTTGGATTTGCACAGACTTCTAAACCACATGCAAACACACAAGCCTACTCAGAGTTCGCTCAGATGAAATCCAGCTACCAGGTCTTTATCTGGTGTGACCTATAACCAACTGGATTGTTGATTTACCTAGGATGCAGCTCTCTCTTTCAGGGGATGTTCAAGCACCACTTCCAGGTTTGCTATCTGAGATCCCTAAACTAAAGATGCAGGGAAGCAAACAGTGACTTTGTGTATGCAAAACACAATCCAGATAGGAAAGATCTACAGATAAAGAAAGCTACCATACACTGATACTACTAGCCTATCCAGCTCAGAACACTTTGATTGTCAGAGTCTTCTCCAGGCTCTTCTCTGAGTGACAACTTTAGATTCATTGTTAACTAGTGATGTCAAGGATTGAACCTGAAATTGGAGCTGTTGCTCATACAGTTAGTACCATAGTTGTGCCATAACCGAGTAGACAAGAGTATTGGCCTATGTGAACAACCAGGCTCTAATGTCACTTTAATAGGTTAAGTGATCCTCAGCTAATTTTTGTATTTGTTCAACAGCAGTTGCCTTCCTTGAAGGATCCAATCTGAATCGGTCATGCTGGAGTCCATCTTTAGAGAACTTCTCTCTCACCAGAATTCCACCATGAGTCTAAAAGCTTGGAAGACTAAACCTCTGGCCCTGGTGACCAACCCAGATAGGATACTGCAACATTATCCTGTGATATGTATATTTAACTTCATTGGCTTTCTTTCAATGCTAATGGAGAGGAATCCAAATGCTGAGAACCTCTGTTTATTTATTTATTTATTTTTCTTTATTTGATTTGTCAATTGCTTACAAGATAATAAGTATAAGTATATATATAGTTATGAATACATGAAATGAGTACATATAAGAAAAATAAAAGAAACAATAAGACAGGGACGGTAGGCACGTTGGTGCGCTTATGCACACCCCCTAAAAATATGAGGAAAAATATGAAAAAAATATGAGGAAAAAAACAGGGTGGATGGCTCAAATCAGAGATGGTATTCAGCAGGTTCTGATCAGTTCTGGAGAACCGGTAGCAGAAATTTTGAGTAGTTCGGAGAACTGGTAGCGGAAATTTTGACTGGCCCTACCCCATCTATTCTCTGCCTCCCAAGTCCCAGCTGGGTCTTCTTTTGTTGCCATGCACAGGATAACTGAGTTGGAAAACAGGTTAGTGGGATGGGGAGAGAATGGGGATTTTACAGTAGCCTTCCCCTGGAGTGGGATGGGAATGGAGATTTTACAGTATCCTTCCACTGCCATGCCCACCACACCACGCTTACCAAGCCATGCCCACGGAACCAGGAGTAAAAAACATTTAATCCCACCACTGGCTCAAATTCCTCTCTGGTAGTAGCAGATAGAAGCACAGGGTCTGACAACATCTTCACAAAATGAGAGAAATAATGGAGCAGAAACTTGAGTTTCTTTCTCCTTTCCTTCATTCAGAAGTATTTCATGCAAAATATTATAACAGAAAGAGTATTTGAAAAATTATTTGAATTTCTAGTTATAAGCAGAAAGGGTGAATTTTAGTCAGCTGAACAACATTCAGGACTGATTTTTACATATTGTATCTATGTAACCATTGGTAAGGATTGCAAAGTTAAATCATGAGCAGATAACTCTATATCAGATTATAGAGTTTTTTCATTATTAAGTTTTATGTATTTGTTTGTATATTAATGCTTTATTATTAGGTTTAACCAGAATCTGACTTCCTTTAAATATAAAAGCAACATCATGTATTGGTCTGTGGAAGACAGGAGAAAGAACCATAGTTTTGATGACTGTCATGGAAAAGGAATCTCAGCTCACAGAAGGAAAGGGACATGAAAGAATCTCAGAATGGGCCCTCCTTAGTTTTCTGGAAAGTAGAAGTAAAAGAGAAGATAAATTCTTTAGGACTTGGAAGATTCTTTTACTGTAACCTTATAATAAAGGTAGTGTTTGTAGTGTTTGTAATTAATGGTTGGTGCCTTTTGTCTGGATTACCTTGAAGGGTTGGCAGGTTTGTAGGATTCCTCAGAGGAACAGTTATGAGATAATGATGAAGTGCTCTTGCACTTATGTAGAATGAAACTTTTTACTGTAGTATAGACTGTGGTCTCATCCCACCACACTGTTAGTAAAGATTTGATTCCTATTTTTAAATTAAAAGTAATTACTAATCCTATTGAAGAATAGGGAATGCATAGTGATCTTCCTTTCCACATCTTCTTTATTGTGCCTCTAAGTCTCTCATTGCTTTGCTCTGGGATCTTTACACTGTTTGCTGTCAAAGATTTTCCAAATAAATTTTGGCATCTGAGCCTTCACAATGTAAATACAGTAGTCTGCCTTCTGTCTATTCAGTTGTCCAATTCCACCTATCTTTTTAGGACATAGATATTCCTCTAGGGCAAATAAAGCAAACTGAAAATAAACAACAGACTTAAAGTTTGCCAAGATCAGAATATGACTGCTGGTTTAATTTTCATTCTATAACATTCTAGCTCTGGTTTGACTAAATATGATATTGCTGATCAGAACATCTTGCCTGGAACATTTTTCTTACAACCTGATCACACATAAGAGTTCATCAGACAACAGTAGGTGATTAGAGGTGGGGGGAGACTCTAGCCAGCTTCTGGGTTTTCTTTATTCCTTGGATGAATCTAATATTTAATTAAGAACAAACCAATTTCCTATGTGATCAGACACTGGATATTTTTACAGCTGCTGTGAAAAGAATCCAGTCTAGATTCAAAGTTCTCTTCTAACAGTGGTGGAGGAAATTAGCACTATGCACCTAAGTTTTAAAGCTGTTTTAATGCATACATGTTAGAATATTGGTGAATCTAGAAGTGGCAGTCGCTGATTTTAAAGCAGCAGATGTAACTGGATGATTTCATCTGCATGCCCATAAAAACAGGTGGGACTTCTTTTGCCATTTTGAAGCCCATTGACTGTCACTGCTGGATCTCCTACAAAAGTATTTTAAGGATACTAGGGTAGAGTTCTATCAGGTATTTTACATTCAGATGAGAAACCTTTATATGGACAATTTCAAGCATCAAGATTCTGATTTGTCTTCTTACACATTTTCACTGTGGGGGGGGATGCTTGTCTCATTTGTGAAAGCAAGGCAGTCAGCACCTGTTGTTTTAAAAATGACTACTAGGCTTCTTATCCATATGAGGACCATCTCTCCCTCTCTCTCTCTCTCTCACACACACACACTACATTGAAGCTATAGTCCATATTTATGAAATGAAATAAACAGGAAATCTGAATGTAAAATGTGCTTATTATATTTTCGTATTATTCAATATACATTCCATTCCTCTCTGCTTTTTCTCCAAGGAGTTTAAGGCCTCCTTTCTTTTTTGCATACATGTCCAACTTTACAATATATTAAATTGGAAAATACTGACTATTCCAAAGACACCCCCCCAATAGGCTTGATACCCAAGTATGTATTTGAATCTAGGTCTCCCCAGTCTTAATTCAATATTGGTTTGTCCACAGTATTAGCTACAAAACTGCCTCCTAAATAATTGTTACTGTGATACAAAACTGGACTTGAGAGTTATAAAATATAATTACAGCAGATTTACAGTAGGAATAGTAATGGAAAAAAGAATAGGTTGCATTCAATGATAATTTTGTGCTACCACTGAATTTTCCAACATGGACACAACTGTAACAACAGAGTGAGCTCCTATGGCACCCTTTTGGCGCCCTGCTTTCCTGACTTTTTAAAAAACAATAAGATTATTTTAATTGGAAGAAGACAATAAATGGGAACTTGCTCCAACTTGCAAAAGAAAATGCCAGCCTGTATTAGGGATTCACAAAGGATGCACAGCTTTTTGAAGGAAACACCTGTGCTTTATTTGGAAGAGTCCAGTAAAAAGCACAAGAAAATCTGAACAGAAATTTACAGGAGAGAGCTACAGGGGTGGGAAAAAGCATCCTTATCTTGTTAATATATTGTTGGTAATAATATTGGTATTGTGAGTGTGCTGTTTTATAAAGGAATGTTTCTTGCCATGGCCACCACTGAGTAAAAGTATCCAGGAAATGTACTCAGAATTCTGAACATGACTTTTAGCCAAAACATGTGGATCACTGTATTAATGAATACAGTTCCACTCACACTGTGTGCTGCCTGTTATTTACTGATGCTCCTACTCATTACTGACCCTCCCTCTTCTAAAGAGCCAGTTTGATGTAGTGGCCAAGGCACTAGGCTAAAAACTGGGAAACACTGAGTTCTAATCCTGTCTGAGGCAGTTGGGTGATCTTAGCTAGGCATTCCTTCTCAACCCTAAGACGGTGGCGAAAACCTTGCTAAGAAAATTACAAGGACTTGTCTGGGCAGTTGCCAGAAATTAAAAAAAAATCTCACACACACATACATATATATATATATATACAGGAATAAATATAGCCTCCCCTTTTTTTTCCATTTAGAACCAGTGCCATGGTTGATCTGAAGACACAACTCTTATGCTGAAGCAAAACAGTTCTGAATCAGGAGACACACACACACACACCACCCCCATACAAGTCCATCTATTTGGAGCTCCATGGAAAAATGAGAGTTGTTATAATATAGAAATGAAATCTGGGTTGTTGCTTCATCTTTACTGTGAGTTTGCACAGTAAATGATCAGATGGATGGTGTATATACGGAACCTCAATAATGTATTGGATATATGTGGGAATAAAAGAGCTTAAATCATAGAGATTTCATTGTATTGGTAATCGTACACTGAATGCATGGTTTAAAATTTTTAATTTAATCTGTGTGGGTCTTTCTTACATGCTGCTAATTCAGTCCAGTGAACACAATAGTCACTGGTAACTACATGCTATTCATTTATCTTTTTCACCTGTAAAATAACCAAATAGCAAATCTGTAAGATATGGGAAAAGCGATTAAGAATCATCTAGGTTACCGGCTCATATTTACTAAAAGCTTTTGTCACTGAATGGTTATGCACATGTATTGTTAGAATTAACATGCCCGCTCAAATATGATTATCTCTTACAGATGGAATTTTCATTGGTATTCACAGAAATACATAAGTAAGTGCTTATGCTAGTCAGTCTATATCCCAGTAACTGGGGCATTCATAGTCATTTTATTGTCAAAAATAATGTCTTGCTTGCACCTCCTTTTATCTTGTTTTTGACTGGCCTTCCATTAAAGTTGCTTGGAAACTGCTTAGAGAAGAGTCGGCTGGTTCTCCTGATTGAGATTCTCCTTTTGTGTCCTACTCACCATGTTCCCTTCTATTTTATTCCATTGCCGAAACCTTTCAAATGAAAAGAAGATAAAAAGCAGCTTCCCCCACAATGGCTACTGTTTGTGCTGCATTAAAAAAAAAAGACAAAATTGGCCTTCACTGATCTCCACATCTGGCAGGATAAAAGAAGGAAGAGATTATCTAATAACAGATTAAGTCATCTTTTAAAACATGTATGTGTGCAGAACACACATGTATGTGTACAGAACACACATGTATGTGTGCAGAACACAGCCACTACAGATTATTCTGTTACCCAAACTGTTCCATTAGGCATTAACCTTCATGCAGTATCTTGACACATTTGGCTATCCTGATTAGGAATTATGGGAGCTGGAGTCCAAATCTTCAGCAGGGCACCAGGTTGGAGAATGCCATTATATTCTATCATCAATAATCAAATATGGATGACTGTGGTAGCTAATACATACATTAAATTTGGATAACCTACAAGCATAGTGTAGGAGAGGACCAGACTGAGCCTGAGGGAGGGGTCAAATGCATCATCAGTCATGAATCCCAGTGTGCCAACCTTGAATGCATTCTTATTCTCACTCATTTCCTTTGACCGTTAGTAGCTCAGATTTTTGTAGAGAGCTTAAGCTTGAAATAAATCTTTATACTTTATACTATTTGAACTGCCTGAATCTCCTGATTTACCTGGTGCTTGAAACATAGACAACATTGCATCTCCCTCTTCATTTGTTACCATTTCAGTGACATAACCACTTGAGAATGTATTTAGTTATTCAAATCAGGCCCATTGCTCTCATGATGACTATGTACTTCCAAGCCACTGAGACTACATTTCCTAGAGAAAAATGAAATCTTCCAGGCCCATAAGTATGAGGCTTCCAGGCCCAACCCTAAGGCAGCATTGAGACCTCAAGCAGGGAGGTTGCTACACAACAGAGAAACTGGTAAAATAGCAATAGTTCCAACTGATCTATAGAACCCAATTTAACAGCAACTGGTAAGGGAAGCCCCTGAAAGCCATAAGAGATTTTTAAATGACAACTGACACACCCCTATCCCTGCCCTGGAGTCTCAGCTAATGCCACAAGTTGTGGTAGGCTTACTGGTGCCTTAAGCAAATCTTGGTGCCCCCTTCTTGTATACATACTGTATAAACAAAGTCAAGCTTAGGCTACATAAAAGTTTTTGTGGTGTCCCCTTTGGGCCTGGTGTCTTAAGCATGTGCTTAGTCTGCTTAATGGTTAATACACCACTGGCCACAACCTAAATCCAGATGGACACATTTCTGAGAGAAGGAAATCCCATCTCCCCCTTCAGACCCAGTCAGGTCTTGGTAATATTCAGCAAGTGAGCCTCTCATCTACGATCAAGTCACTGATGAGGGAAGTACAAGCTGGCCTGACATTCAGTAGCAACAGTTGAAAGCAAGGCCGTCCAAGGGCTGCTAACCAGGAAATGAGGGGCAGAAGATGAGACTGATACATTGTGCCCCTGATTCCCGAGAGAAGCTCACCCCATATCTTCCACCCCACCATGAAATTTTGTCCCATTTCCAATTGGTTCATGTTTTTCTCTCTCATTATATTTATATTAAAATTACATTTTAACAGCAAGCTCAAAAGTGCTCTAGGGAATGCACCCCAGCTTTATGAGAATGTCAACATAATATGTTTTAAAAGGTTAAGATGGTAGCCACCACAATTCAATCAAAACTCTTTTTTTTATGTATGTTGCAGATAATAAATGGATGGGATTTCAACTATACCATCTTAATTTAGCTATCATGTTGTAATCAGCCTAGGCTCTAGACTCATTTGATGTGGGTGGCATATATATTTAATTAATTAAATTAATTAATTACCAGTAATTTAATTAATTAATTAATACATACATACATATCCATTAAATTTACATGCCACCATCTCATTTTGTGCAACTCTTGGTCACTATCTTGACTTTTTGGATTATAGCTTACAGGCAACCTTGGCATTTACCTGTAGATGACACTAGCAGGTTTGATAATTTTTTTAGACTGAAGCTCTTCCAGAACTTCTATGCTTTAGTATCTGATACTAACAGTATCTGCCTCTCCAGCCCTTTTTTTTTTTTAACTATTCGGCATCTAAATTGGTTTAGTCCTTCAAAAATTAGCTGTGTGTACCTTGTTTAGATATAGAAATGAACAGTAACTGCTATGAGGAAGGGCATGGAAAAAATCTGCCCGATAAGGGAAACCTAATTTTTCTCAATTGTAGGACATGGAAGGTGAGGCAATGCTGTTCAATGCCTAGGATTTGTTGAGAGCCATTAAGTTTGAGTCTTGCCTGACTCAAAAATGTAAATGATCTGATGATCATAATATTTTAAAGTTGATAGAATGGTCCAGTTCGATTCTATAAAACTGATTTTGGACCAATCCCATTTTTGTCAGCCTATCTTATCTCATACATTTGTTGTTGGAATGAAATTAGGAGAGACTTCCATGTTAGATGCCTTTAGTAATAAGAGAAAATATCAGTTGTAAGTAATTACACGCAGCCCTCAACATACAATTGTAATGGAGCCTTCCCATTACATTCATATATCATGGTGGTTTCAATCAGGCTGATTTTATCATCTTTTTGCAGTGATCATTAAGCAAATGTAGTGGTCATAAAATGAATGCCCCTGTCATTAGGTGAATCCACTGTTCACTATGGTGCCATTTTTCTGGAAACTAAAACTTATAGTTTTCTACAATGATAACCATGGTAAAATGCAGTCATGGGATGCTACAAACAGTGTAAATGGCCATGTCAGAATTTCAGAACTAGGTCGTAGCTTCTTTCAAGTGCTAAGTGGCTAGTGATAAGTTGAGCACTATCTGTATATAAATTGGTATTGGTAGCAATGCCATCAAATCTCAGGATTATATGTAAATTCAGTTGCATAATAATTATGTTTGCTTTCCTATAAATTTCTTCTAACATCATCTTCTTGTTACAGCATCACCTAGGAAAAGCCCATATGCTGTAGCCTACATTTCTATAATCATATAAAATGGCACTTGTTCTATATTGCCTACGTTGTATTATTAAACAGGCAAGCATTGTTTTACTCATGGTCAGTGGTGATATGTTACCAGTTTGGACTGGTTTGACTGAGCCGGTAATAAATAAAAAAAAAAGCCTCAGATCAGCTGAGAGGAGGAAAAAAAGCCTTGGATGATCAGCTGAGAGGATAAAAGACTAAAAAGAGCATGGGAGGGTTGCTCCTAGCTTTTCGTTTCTTCATCCTCTCAGCTGATTGGCTTGTTAGGGATGCACGCGCATGCACACACACACACACACACACACACACACACATGCACACACACAGAGTCACCCACTGAACCAGTAGTGACTAAGGTAGGATCCCATTACTGCTCATGGCCCAATTCTAAGGCCAGTGTTGCCCAATGTAACCATATTGTAAAAATATGTTAGCTTTCTGTGCTTCTATTGCAGAGCTTTTCTTTTCTGAAGCTTTTTAATTCTTTGATTCTTATATGATTGACCCTTCTCCATCATTCTTGTGCCCCCCTCCCAAATTTTTTTGAAACTGACAATTTCAAACTTTAAGATTTCTATCTTTCTTCAATTTGGCTTCCCAGTTGACTCTTCAGTAAAATAACTTCTTAATTCTAAGCCATTTCAGTCAACTAGGACAAACGTTTTATTATCTGATAAGGCATCTTATTTCTTTCAATTTTCTTCCAGTCCCATAAAAATTAATCAAGTCACATTCTAAAAAGGTACCTTTTGTAAGCTTCTATCATGTAGGAAACAAAGTCTGATGGGGAATGTTTAAAATCAATCCCTGTTTTCATAAATAATTGTCTATAGCCTTTTCTGCACCTGGATGTATTATCAAGATTCTTTCCAGGTCAGCTATAGCTTCATTGTTTTCCAAGGTAAATGGAGCTCAAAGATCTATATGGACCACAAGTCTTGCACAGTCTTTTATTTAGCTTGCTTGATGCTCTTTGAATTTCAAATTTAGATATTCCCTCTTAATTAATAGCTATTTCAAAGTATTTTGAAAGGTTCTGATTAAGCTGCAAATAAAGATGGACTCATTGCCCACTCTGGGCACATAGTTCGCAGTCTCCTTAGCAGTTAATTGAATGAGGGAATAATGGCATACGCACACAAAGAGGCAGCCGAGAAAAGCAAAAGCTTGGTTCGCCTCTGAGAGAACTCCACTGATATTAAATGTGAAAATGTGATCCAGAAAGGCTAAATAATCACCAAGCTGTTCTCTGTCCCATCCAGACCGTATGTTTCCTGTGCAGCTGCCACCATGAAAGTGGCAATAAACATCATCAGCTTGCACGATGATGAAGATTTCATTTGTTCTTCTAATAGAAGGCTCTCCACTTTATCACCTAAAAGAAAGCGTAATCCAGTATGGTTTTATTTTATTAGTATTATGGGATTGCTTCTTTTTAAGGAAAAAAACTGCATCACAAGCAGGAAATAAACAACAGCAAAGAAAATATACATCAAATGGCAATGCATTGTGAACACTGCAAAACAAATTTTTCAGTACTTTAGCATGATTTGTCAGTAAGACTTGTGCCTTCTCATTGCAGAATTTCAGAACAAAGAGCAAAATTTCAGGTTTCAAGGAGTTGCATATTTCTTTCAGTTTGCAAATGTATCACTGTTGATAGGTTTATGATTTTAAAAAAGTATTGAGTAATTATTATTGGAGTAAGCAAGTGTTTTTACTGAGTTAAAATTGACAAACCAAAGGAGTTGAAAAAGTGATAAAGGAATGGCTTTTAACCCGATGGGGAAATTGGCTTTTAAAGGTCACCTCTATGTTTCCTTTAGTAAGGAAGAGGTGGGGAAGGAACAATGTAATAGGAAGTATAAGGTAGCAGCATTAGTATTAGGGTGGAGGATTTTCTATACATTGGGAACTGAACACCTCTCAAGTTTGGAATGTGCTTAGTATAAACAAGGCTTTTTACAGAACTGACTGAGAAAAGCCAAAATAACTTCAAAAGACACTGAGTTTGAGCTCAGTATACTTAAAGCAATTCAACAAACCTTGAAAGGGATGAAAGGTGGGGTTAAAAAAAGAGAGAAAAAACATACATTTTTAAAGCATTTAAATGCTTTTGTGTCAACACTACCTCCAGGCAAAGTGTTGATGTGAAGCCAGTTGAATATAGTGGCTTAGGCACTTTTAGAAATCTAGCATGCAGGCTTTGCAACCATTCAGTAGTTAAATATATATATATGTAATCCTTTATTCTCTTAGAATATGGCTATTCCCTTGTTGCTTTGGGATGATGCTCCTAACTCAATTTGAGAACCCCTGGACATTGCAAGGGGATAGAGGGCAAGATCTCTTTTGCAACTATTCAGTGGGTAAACCTATTGGTTAGCAACTACTTGCTCTAAAAGAACAAATCTGCACATTCTTATTATAGCACTATAGATATATAAATGGTCAAATCACTACTCAAAATAAATAAGTATAGCTTATATAGTTAGAACTAGATAAACCAATATCTATCAATAAGTGTTGACTGCAGCAAGATTTCAGTACAATTTGTCACTAAGAGTCAAATCACAATTGGGAGCTTGTAAAAATATTGCTATTCTAATTACTTCCACTGCCTTCATGAATTGGAAGTTGAAACATCTCCTTTACATCTTAGGAAAGTAAATTAATTGTGGAAGGGTGGGGGGAAATCATCAAGTAATTTATCAACTACCACTTGTATCTACTTTTAAATGACTATTCAATGCTTTTCAATAAGGCATTAGAAACGATGCTGAAAAATCACAAGTGACAATCAGTTTCAGTTCAACTTTATCTGACTCAATCAGTAGTGATTCCGAGTACTACTTCTATTTCTGAGCTCCCCAGAGGTATTTGGTTGGTTACTGTTGGAAACAGTGGAACAGACCAGCTTCGTTGGAAAGTATTACCAATATTTGGACACAGTCAGTAGCAAGAAAAGGGGGCAGAGGTTTCTCCTACAAGTAGTCTTCAACTTAAGACCACAATTGAGCCTAAAATTGGATAACCAAGGCACCTGTTAAGCAACTTTTGCCCCATTTTACAATCTGCCTTGGCACAGTGATTAAGTGAATCATTGCAATTGTTAATAACATGGTTGTTAAATGGATCTGGCTTCCACATTGACTTTGGTTGTCAGAAGGTTACAAAAGGTGATCACATGGCCCCCAAGACACTTCAATGTGATAACCATCACATAAATATGAGTCAGTTGCCAAGCATCTGAATTTTGATCATGTGACCATGGAGACGCTGCAACGATAGTAATTGTCATAAGTCTTTTTTTTCAGTGCTGTTGTAACTTTGAATGGCCACTAAACAAATACCGTGTTTCTCATATAATAAGGCCGGGTCTTATTTTTTTTGAGCCCCCCCAAAATGGCTAGGCTGTCCTTTCGGGGGTGACTTAATTCCCCTCCCTTGCATCTTTGGGCAGGTGGGCAGCGAAGGCTTGGATGTTGACCTCGGCGTTGGTGGGACACTTCGTATCAGTGCCAACGCAGGCAGCACCATATCAGGATGTGCAACAAAAGTACTTCCTAATGGCAAGCCCCCCCACCATTTCCCCCATTTTGCATTTTTTAATATAGGACTTAATTTGAGGGGGAGGGGCTTAATTTTATTTCATGCCTATAAATATTAGTAATACCAGTTAAAGATTATAGAGACATAATTCAATGCGTGGAGTTGTACTGTCCCAGCCAGTCTATGGGAATTGGATAGTTACTTAGGAATTACGAGCTATCCCCTTAAGGGAAGGCATCATGGTAAATGTAGTTAAAGATATCCTGGGAAATGTAGTCCATGTCACGTGGCCACATCTGTAATCCCGATTGGTCACTAGTTTGACCATGGATGGGTTGGGGGAGTTTTCCTCACTTTTGCCTGAACTCTAACTCACGGCAACTTCTTTCTATCGCTATGAGATGAGTTAGGAGATAACCATCTTTTACTACAAGGCAGATATACAAAGGATTGGTCATTAAAGAAGAACTTCATCACAAACG
>JANHFN010003555.1:3105-13208 GCA_032468175.1 Toxicocalamus goodenoughensis
ATCTATCTATCTATCTATCTATCTATCTATCTATCTATCTATCTATCTATCTATCTATCTATCTATTTATTTATTTACGTGCATGCATGCCAGAAAGAAATAAGACCTCTCCAGGGATTTGGAGCACTAGATTCCCAGACCACTTCTAAGGTGTCACATCTATAGCCTGATGAATAATACTGAACTGCAAATTTCACAGCACAGATTTTGGTGAAAGGCAAGACATTATATTTCAGTAACTTCTACAAAATTATGTCCATCTTCCCCAGGACTAGGGTCTTTAGAAATTCATTGTAGTTTTTCCCTGTCTTTTAAACTAGTCTGTACTTCCCTAATAGCCAATTTGGTGTAATGATTAAGCAACCACATTAGAAAGCAGGAGACTATGAGTTCCACTTTTGGTACACATCCAGTTGGGTGATCTTGGACCAGTCACAACAAGAAAACTTCAAGGTTAAATCAAAGCAGTCACCAGGAGTGAACAGTAACTCAGAGACATCTAAATAAAGAAAAAAATGCTTCCCTAAACTATCTTTTCTTCAGATTGGCCTACAATTCTCAGAAACTACCAGTTGATCTAGTGATACTAAATTTTGAAATGCACTGTCTGGAGATGGAAGAAGCCTAATACTTTTGTTAGCTTTTGAAAAGATCATCAGATACATCTTCTTTAATTGACAATTTTAATTAAGAATGTTAATCTTTAATTCTACCTAGATTTTTACTTTTTTTTAAATTGTCATTTTAACTATTTTTCATGTTTAAATTTTTATTGCTGAGAAACATTGGGATTTGGAACACCATATCGGGTTAAATAAATTGATTTTGTTTAATTTTTTAAAAAATTCAAAGCAGAGGGTAGAGCAACCCTCAAATACCAAATGACCAAATAATCATCATCCTACCAATAGACAAAGGCCAAACCACCATTATCATGGACAGATTATGATATATACAGAAAGTGAAAGAATTACTAGAAGACAAAGAAACTTACATTGGAGTGAACACATATTCAATTCAATAATTAGACAATCAGATCAAAAGAACTCTCAGTGACGTCACCAAGCAAAGTTAAATCACCAAAGAAAATGCAACAAATGAAAAATAGTGAACCCACACTTCTATGGAAACACATAAACCAGACATACCTCTACAACTAATTGTATCATTACCAGGACCCCAACCTATGACATCACTAAAGAATTGACAAAAAGCCTGGAACTCTCATAGAGAAAAGCAAATACTCTACCAACTCCCCACTACAGTGCCTCCAAAGAATTAAAGACATGATAATATATGAAGATGAAATCATGGTCTTATTTAATGCCACAGCATTTTTTCAATCCATAGACTCAGAACTAATCAAAGAATCCATGACAGCACTACTAGACGGCACACCCAACCTAACCAAATACACCAAGATTGAAACAAGCAGAATCATGAACTTTATCAACCTTTGCCTAACCAGGTACTATTAGTTCAATGGACATATATATCAAGAAATCAAAGGAACAACTTTTCAGGATTAATAGCAGAAAATGCAACACCTGGTATCTATAGCAGTTGTTTGCATGCAACCCAAAGTATGGATCCAGTACTTAGATGACATCTTTATTATTGTAAAAAAAAGATTTGAGTAGAGAACAAACACAAAACCATCAACAATATTTTCAAAGGAATAAAATTCATAAAGGAAAAAGAAAACAACAACACACTATCCTTCCTGGGTAGCAGGAGCAGCAGCAGAGGCATTAGAAACACAAGCCTATTGTAAAACTATACCAACCTAATGCTCCACTACCAAAGTAACAATCCACCCTTCCACAAGAGAAACTGTATAAGAACACTATTTAGATGAGCACAAACACACTGCAGCAATCTGGAACACCAGAAAAAGAAAAGTAATCATCTATACAACATCTTCCAACAAAATGAATATCCATACAACTTCATCAAAAAGTGTCTGACCGCTCAACACAATATAGCACAACTGACATAAGCTGTGGAAAGAATAACACTCTCAAACATTAAAAATATCTCAGAAAACATCAATAGACTATTACAACCACATGGCTTCATTGTACACAAACCAAATAAATCCCTCCAAAACATCCTAATTAAACCAAAAGACCCACAATCCCAGAAGGAAAACAGAAGTCATCTACAACATACAGTGTAAGGCTGCAACATCCACTATGTAGGACAAACAGCAGAACACTAGCAGAGAGCACCCATGAACACCAATTTGCCATCAGAAAACATGATGAATCATAGAAAATGGAGAACATCCTAGACCAAGCCAAGTCCAAAAATTGCTGCAGAATTCCTGGAAGCCTAGCATTAGACAAATCAGTCATCAACAGTCACATAGAGATAAACATGTACCGTGTTTCTCCAACAATACACTCCCCCCAATAGGAAGACCCAGCACTGCTTTCTACTCATGTGGTGAAATTAAGCCCTGCCTCCAAAAGTTGGGCCTATTTAAAGCATGCATTCCCCACCATTTCTCACATTGCTTGAACAATACGAGGTGAAGAGACATGTGGGGGAGAGGGCAGAGGGGGGGAAACTTGCTGAACTCATCCCACACAATGCCTTGCCACCGGGCCACTTCTATTGGCTATTAGGAGGGCACTACGCACAGCCTTGGCTAGCGTGCCCCACACGCCAACTCACTTTGCCACTGGGCTGCTTCCATCGGCCATTAGGAGTGCCCTGCTGGCAGGCTCAGCTAGATCTCCCCATGCACAGCCTTGGCTAGAGCATCCCGCAGGCAGCCACGCCTCACCACCAGGCCACTTCTATCAGCCATTTGGAGCACCCTGCCAGCAGGCTCAGCTAGATATCCCCATGCACAGCATTGGTTAGAGCACCCGTGGACAGCCATGCCTTGCCACCAGGCCATTTCTATTAGCCATTGGGAGTGCCTTGCTGGCAGGCTCAGCTAGATCACCCCACGCACAGCATCAGCCAGAACACCCTGTGGGCAGCCACGCCTCACTACCAGGCCGCGTCTATTGGCTGTTAGGAGCAGCCTGGTGGTGAGGCATAGCTGCCTGCAGGGGGCGATCTAGGTGAGGATGCACATGGGGGGAAAATTAAGCCACCCCTTGAAAAGACGGCCTAGCCGGGGTTTTTTTTGGGGGGGGTGTTAAAAAAAGAATAAGGCCCAGCCTTATTTTCTGAGAAACACAGTACATACCATTCAAAAGAGACAATCAAAGAGCCAAAAAAGAAACATACTGACCAAAACACCTGCTCACCATGAATCAACACTCAAATGAGCAGAAATTAACATGAAGATTAATATTAGGTCAACAATCAAGAAGCAAACAATGTCCCAATCAAGTTATTCAGATAAACAAGCTAACAGCAAACAACAACCCAATCAAGGAATCACCAAGACCACTCATGCCAATACTAACAGGGATACCCCTGGCACGTAAAATGAGAGTTCTTCTGGCGGAGAAAAGGGAATGTAACAGATTTTATCTGAGACTCAATGTTTTTCAACATTATTATTAGTGACTTGGAGGAAAGTGTTTGGGGGCTGCTTATCAACTCTGAAGATGGCACAAAAGATTTCAAAAAACTGGGACCAGAAGCTATATGACTTTACAGGAGGAGAGGCAAAAGATTCAAAAATATCTAGGCAGTCTTGAGCAGTGAAACAAACAAAATGAAATTTAGCAGCAAAGATATAAAGTTCTGCATCTGAAGAGAAAGAATAAAAAGCAGAATTGTAGGACGGAGGACACTTTGGTTGGCAATAGTTCATGAAAAGCACATGGTGTCTTTGTTGACCCCAAATTAAACATGAATTGGGACTATGATGCAGTGCTTTGAAAGGTGAAAGCTACCATGAAGTTCATGAACAGAAGCAAAAAGTCTGCAGATTTGGAAGTCATTAATCTACTCTATTCTTCATTAGTCATATCCCATGTTGAGTGCTGTGTCAGATTCTAGGCACCACAGTTCATTAAAGATAGTGACAAACTGGACTGAGTTTAAAGGAAGGCTACTAAGTTGGTGCAGGGATTGGAAACCAAACTGTATGAGAAAAAATTCAAGGAACAGAGTAAACTGCAGAAGACAGTGGGAAGCAGTCTTCAAATATCCAAAAGGAAATCACACAGAACAGACAGGAACCAGAAAATGCATGTTCAAGCTAGACAGCATGTGAAACTGGACAAACCGAGAAGAAGCTACCACATTTCATTAGATGCCTTCAAAGAGGCTGGATGACAATTTATCAGAGGTAATCATACAGATGAGTTTTAGAGTCCCTTCCATTTATGGGTCTAAGATTCCTGTACAGTGTTGATTTGGGATTCCTAAGATCTGATTTAAGAAGATGACTTTCTGCATCTTTAAAAAAGAGGTTTTGATAACAGTGTTAATTGTTTTGATCCTATAGATATAACTGCCAGGAAACTGAATTATTGGATTATGTTGGAAAGCTCTAACAATTTTTTTTCTTGCCCGTATTGTTTTAGTGATGACCTAAATGGTTCCAATCTATTATGTGTTTCTTTAGACAAGCAATTATTATTTTTAAATGGGCAATATAGTAAATAGAAATATTTCTTGGAAGATGATATGTATGAGAAAATGCACCACTGATGGTTTTTCATAGAAGAACTCAAACAAAGAAACAACTTAGACTCTCTGTTCAGTTAGAAGCAATAGAAAAAGCAGAAATATATTAGATGTTTAAAATGCTCACATTTCATTGAAATCCAAGAGAATAAGCTTAGTGGTATTATTGAGAGCATCTGGGTCAAAATAAATGGAGGAAATAATAAAAAGCACTGTTATTGGTTTGTGCCAGTAACCACTTAACCACAGAGAAAACTTGGATGATGTTTCCCAAAACTAAATTGCTAATAGTTTAAAGTAGTATTGATAGAAAATTTTGGGAAGAAATGACGGTGAAATGCTAGAATTTTTTACATTTAGCAAAATGAAAGTTAATGAACAGCACATTTTTAGCCTCAATAAAAGATATTTTATAAATAATAGCAATGATAGGTAGAATTTCATGATAGAAGAATTTAATTTGAAAAAGAGTTTTGAAAAACAAGATACTGAAAGAACAATGCTAACTATTTCAGTATAGAAAGGAAGGGAAGTCAACAAGAGAAGCCAATGTTGCTGCAAAAAATAAGCAAGTTTTTCTCAAGTTTAATCTTGATATTCAGAGAATGCCTACTGACCTCAAAGAAGCTCAACTTTCCAAAGCTGGATGGATTGCATCCTAAAATACTGAATGAAATTGTTAATGATTTGGCACAATATGTAGGACCATAAAACCATGTGAGTGTATAACTGAAAATGACCATAAAGGTCATGCAGTGCAACCCTCTGCAATGTATAGGAAAGCCAATTGAACCATTGATGACAAGAACTGTCCAGCTTCTTCTCACCCCCACCCACAAGATATAGAACCTAAAAACTTCATAGGCATGATATTCCACTTTTGCTCGGATCCACCAGGATATGTTCATTAACTTTAAGAAATCCTGCAGGTTTGGACGAATGCCAGAGAACCGGAGCAAGGCAAATTCCCTATTTTCAAGGGAAAGAGAAAGGAAAACTGAGGGAACTACAGACCTGACAGTTTTATATTGATGCAGGAAGATTCTAGACTAGATAATAAAGCAATTGATTTATAGTCACCTTAAAAGGAATGCAGTATTGCTAGAATTCAGCATGGATTTGTCATTAACAAGCCTTGCCAGACTAAATTTATTTAATTTTTCTGACTGACAAACTTCTTTAGTAGATTGTAGCAAAGTGTTTGATCAAATATCCAATGGCAGCCTGCTTAGCAAAAACTAGTTGAGAGTTGGTTGGATGACATGGCTTGTATATTAAATGAAGACACCGTTAGCTTGAAATTGTATCTGAAGTATGCTTATCAATGGTTGTCTCATCTACATGAAATGAGCTACCAAGTGGGATGCCATCAATTTAGTCATGAACCTACTGCTCTTCAACATTCCAAATCATATTTAAGATGAATAGGCAGAGGTAATATATAAATGAGGCACAACTGGATGAGATTACCTAGAAGACAAAAGATATCTTCAAACTGATTGTAATAAATAAGGGCAGTGGTTGATTCAATAGATTTTTTAAAAAATCATGGCAGGCAGGAATTCTACTGTATTCTGCATAGTCAGACCTCACCTTGAACACTACCTAATTCTGAGCTTCTGGCTTTCCCTAAATCATTATAGGAAAGATTTAAAGAAACTAGGCCAGGTGAACATTAGATTAGTGAGGATCAGGGAACGAGGGCAAAATCTGTAGTTGCTGCTTTCTCCATTGCTGGGATAAGTACGCACCATTTTCTGAGTATCATCCCACTCACACTCCCAGCCCATTGCCAATGGCCGTCATCCTCCTGTTTTTAGCTTCACTCCAAGCTTGCTGTTTTCCAGTCTGATCTATCTTATCCTTTTCAGAATCAATAGGATTTTTTTCCATAGCTAACACAATGCAGTCCATCTTCCCTTAAATTTGGACAGCAAAAAGATACGGATGTTACATTATTTTGTGTCCCCATGTGTGAGATTTTAGATATTTTTCACCCCCGTCTTGAGGGAAATAGATTTTTTAAATTTTATTTTTACATATTTTATAGGCTACTTGAGATGAATGATTGTGGGAATGCTTAAAACCTGAGGCAAGAAACTGGGAGACTGTGAGTTCTAGTGCCACATTAGACACAAAGCCAATTGGGTGACCTTGGCCCGTCATTCTCACTCAGCATTGGGAAAGAAGAAATGGAGAACCACTTATGAAAATACTGCAAGAAAACTGCAAGATGATTCTCCAGGCTGTTGCCAGGAGTGTAAGTGTGTGTGTGCTTGTGTATGTGTGTGTGTATATATCCATTAATTTCTTCTGGAGTTTTTTCTTTAAAAAGCAATCTTCAATCAATATGTATTTATTACATATTAATTAAAGATTGCTTTTTAAAGAAAAAAAAACCCAGAAGAAATGAGTGAATATATACACACAATACTCCTGTGGCAGTGAGAATTGGAAAAGTAGGGCAAAACCAGAATCAACTAGTTGACCTTGTCTGGCTTTAAAAGCAGGTTTGACTCTTAGACTCTTGGATCTTGGACAGGGAGACATTTAAAGGAGTTCTGAGGCTGTAGACAACACAGAGAAGTCATCTCACAAAAATGGCAAGGACAAGCCATTTCTGTCTAACATCAAGATAACCTTGTAGATGTCACAAGGAATTGAACTTGATTTAAAAAGGAATTTGTTGGATACAAGGTGCTGGAAGAAAAATTTCCATCCATAGAGTCAATTGCTGTTAAGTCTCCAGATATTGCATTTTGCTCTCTATTCCTTAATGCTTCATTGTTTGTTTTTAACATATCTTCTTTCCATTTTTAGAATAGAGATTGCTTAAGTCAGATTTGTTTACCCCTATGACTTGAAAATGATGGAATTGCTGATTCATATGTTTTCTACTGTGCCTTTCATAGAGATTTGTGCAATTATAACCCTTTTTTTAATTAAAGAATTTCCTGGATGCTTTGACAGCTTCTATTGAAATGTTCTTGTAGAACCAGATATGGAAGGTACCTTAGAAAGTAACTAAATTTTGTTTAATGGCTATCAAAATGCAACATTTATGCTATATATAACACTATGGTCATCTTTAGAATGCGGAATTATCTGGCAAGGAAGACCCCAATTTTGTTCACAAAAGCTTCTGTTTTTTTGTGAATCTAATGTAAGCACATTCCTAAGGATCTGACTCAAGATGAGAATAAAAATGTTTCAGTGTATTAAAGAAAGGAAATATTGAGGTTTTCCTTTGAATTCAGTTGTGGTCTGAAAATGGTTAATGAATGCCATGAAATGCCAGAATATCAGAAACCTCTCCATTTCTATGAATTTGGAATGAATGGATGGAGGAAAAAGTAATGTAATGTGACATTAAATTGGCATCACCCTCCACCATTCATTGTTGATGAACGAGCTTAGAGGGGAATTTTCAAACAATTTTCAAATGTCCTTGCATTTTTCAAGCCACTTTCCCATTCTTTATAATTATTGTGATTTGTTGCACAGTCAGCCAGATGTTTAGACTTGATCTGGCATTTTTATGTTATTAAGTTTAGTCAAGTTAATAAGAAAAACCAGTATCTAATGAATAATCAGTTTATTTTAAACTATATGTTACTGAAGAGAAAGACAAAACATGGATTAGTAATGACTATGTGGACCAGAGGTGGTATTCAGCAGGTTCTGACTAGTTCTGGAGAACTGGTAGCAGAAATTTTGAGTAGTTCAGAGAACTGGAATATACCATCTCTGACTGGAGATTTTACAGTATCCTTCCCTGCCATGCCCCTCAAGCCATGCCCACAGAACCAGTAGTAAAAAAAATTGAATTCCACCACTGGTATTAACAAGAAAAGCCAATGCCTTAAAATGTTGATGTGAATAATAATAAAATAACAAAAATTAATCCAGTTGTGGACATATGGTTTTATGCAATATTTGTTGTCAGATTTTAAATTTTTTAATATTCACTTGAATTCTGTATATCTCAATAAAATTTTAAAAAGAGAACCTTAATCAAAGCCCTAATATATTGAGGCCTGAATAACACTGCAGTGTTTTCAAAATACTTTCAGAATTTCTGACCAAGAAATTAGACCATTTTTAAAGAACAAGAAACCCACAGAGAATTTTCTCAAAACAGTTGAAGCAATTTTTAATCATTATATGTAGTGTTTTAGATAGATAAGTTTTAGACTCTGATTTTATAGTCTTAAGGAATCCTTTTCTTTATATAGAAACATATGAAATAATGCCTTTAGTTTCAAAATGAAAGATGTCTAGATGAGAAAGCATTGAGAAAAAGTCAATCTCAACTCCTTGTAGTAACGTCATAGACATAACCTTGTTATTATCTTGGCAATAATTATGGAAGAGCTTTCTATTGCCTTTTCAAGAATGTCTTCATTGTTTTTTGATCCCCCAGCCCATCCTTGGGATTTCCAAGTCACATACAAGCAATATTAAGTCCAGTTTTGATTAGCTTTCCAAGATCAGCCAATGACAGTTAGATGCCACATGTATAATTTTGATGAGTGGAACTTTTCATCTGATTGATCTTCAGCTATCTTCAGCTATAACTATTGTTATTTTTTTCTTTCATTTCTATTTGTTATTTTTATTATTGTTATTTTTTCTTTCATTATAAGGTTCTTTGGATTTTGGTGGACACAATTTTCATGGTCTCAAACTTCTCTGTACATGTCTTTTTGGGGGGCCTGTTGTAAGCTGCTGTATAAAATCTGTTTGAAACTTATTTTTTAAATTTAGAACATTTATTATTTTAAATAATAAATTTGATATCTTTATATTTTTCACTTAGCAATACAAATCTCTTCACTATAAATTCTTCACCCTCAAACTCTTTTTATCAAAACTGCAAATTAATATTTGAACGCATGTAAATCAGGATACCCAGTTTGTGAAGAATTGTAATTATGTTAATTGGAACATGTTAATGTCTCATTGCAAACCCTCCTGAGAACTATCAAAGTTTGGGGGTGGCATCATCCCACCTCATTCTTTCAATGGCTTGCTGTTCAATCAAAATCACCCAGTGAACTTTAATGCTGCATGTAGATTTTTCTCCATCTTGACTCTATTTCAATGTATCAATTTATTTGTTATAATTATCATATTTGTATCTATTATGCATTCATTTATATTTACTCATAATAATTAAAATAATCCCTATATTCTTTTGTCACAGGTTAGGCTTCAAAACATCTGTCTCAATAAGCAATTTTAATTTGTGCATAATCTGGTGTTCATGGTAACTAGATAATTTTTTAAAATATTTATTTTCGGGCCTTGGAGTTTACACTTAACTGCTTTTTATATGGCTTCTTTTTTTCTATACAACTTCTTTTTTATGTTCAGCTTCTGAATGCTAACACAGCACAATTTTATCTTGACTGAATATGCAAAATTAAGCATCTCTAAATGTACCCTCTAAATATTTTAGAAGATATCACCTTCTATGCAATGTAGAGATCAAAGAAGAT
>JANHFN010003556.1:64562-80368 GCA_032468175.1 Toxicocalamus goodenoughensis
TATAACAAGAAATATGATTTTGAACTTGTGTCTGTATAAAGAGATATATTCCGGATCCAAGCTACTTTCCAAAAAAAGCTGTTTTATATGTATGTTTGTTTCGTTTGTTGAAAAATTAATAAAAAATTTCTTAAAAAAATAATAATAATGTGTACTTTATATATGTCACTAAGCTAGCCACTTCTTTTCTCTATCTTGCACTAGGTATAAGTGTATTAGCAGAATGCCTTGACTGCCCAGAACTGAAGGCCACTGCGGATGATTATATTTATCAGCACTTCACAGAGGTGTACAAGACTGATGAGTTTCAGCAGTTAGATGTTAAACGTGTGACACATCTCCTCAATCAAGATACTCTGACTGTAAGAGCTGAAGATCAGGTAATTTAAAAACAAAACACAACACTTTTTTAAAAACCATGTCTTCCTCAATCTCAGGTCTTCTACCAGAAGCCTGCAGAGTATCTTAGCTGTTCCCAGCATGCACTCTTCTGGACAAAGAGCTCTGATGTCATTCCTGGGGTCTGTTGAAGCCATGCTGCAAGTACTTCTATCATCACTGGGATCACTTTGGCCTTTACTTTCTGCATTTAGTTCTTCCTTCAGGTCTAGGGATGGGATTCTACCAGTTCGGCCCAGTTCTATAGAACCAGTAACTCCGAAGAGCAGCTGACACCAAATTGGTTCTCTCTGAAGATCATCTTTTCTTCGGTTGGGCCCATCCGTCCACCCGCGCTCTAGGCTGTCCTTTATTCTTTCCTTACTTTACAGCAGGAGATGGTGATTGCTTGCAGGAAAAGTTGTTTTGCAAGTACTGTGTGCACGTGAATGCAAAGCACATGCTCACCGAACCGGTTGTTATACTGGTAGGATCCAGGTCCTAGTTGATGCACAGTTCCGTTCAGGTCTAGTTGATGCACAGTTCTAAAGTCCATAAGGAAATTTGTTAATGTTAGCAGTTAATGTAGAACAGCTATTATTAATATCAATGTTTGGTTTCTAAGTTTCTTTACCAATTTTGAATGAAAAAAAGAACTCGTAATTGAGATTGACAAATGGTGAGATGAAAAAATGTCTCAGATAATAGTATCTTCTGCTAAACGTCCAAAGTTAAGTTTGGCATTTGAACTGGAGCTTTAGAGTTTTTTATTTTAAATAATATTTTCTTTGCCATTTCTAAAATAGACTTGTATGTATATGTGTCTAGTTAAATATTTTTTCCTAATTTCCAGGTTTATGATGCTGCTGTTCGTTGGTTAAAATATGATGAGCCAAACCGCCAGCCCTACATGGTTGATATCCTTGCTAAAGTCAGGTTTCCTTTAATTTCAAAGAATTTCCTTAGTAAAACTGTACAGGCAGAGCCACTTATACAAGACAACCCAGAGTGTCTCAAAATGGTTATAAGTAAGTTTATCATCAAAATGTCTTTTCGACATCCTAATATTGATTTCCTCTATGAGCTGCCTATTTCACCATATAACCCTTCAAAAATAACCCCTTGAAAAGAGCTAATTTTATCCTTTGGGAGTGAGTGGGCAAGAAACCAAATGTCTTTTACATTCTAGCTCTATCCTTCCAAGAAAAATGTTCTCAAACTTCAGTCCTTCTTTCAGGGAAATGTTATTTCACAGGCCATACTCTCTTTGGATTCCAAACACCTTTTTTAAGAAGTTCCACACCTGCTTGGACAAGTATGATTTGGGGTACACTGATAAATTCTAATCATAAAACAAGTAACAGTCATTGCTGTGATGTTTTTGATAGTTCCTTTGACATTCTATTTAATGGAGCTTGCTGTTTTGTTCAGGGCTATCTGCACAAAGCATGTTACACATTTTAAAATGCCAATTGTGCAATTGAAATGATTTAGTTATAGTTTTGTTCAGTACAGGTTAGACAAATTCAATGAATTATACGTTGATCTGCCTTTAAATCTTTCAGGAGCCAGCAGGTTTAGATAAAAAGCTATATTGTTGATTCACTATGGTAAATGTATCTCAGCAGTGTTAAAGTTCCTCACTGTCTTTCAGTGTATTTTTAGGTACAATTTGAGATTATCTTCTTGAACTACTTGGGATTAGGCAATCCAAAATGCTGCCTTAATCCTTAGAGTTTCTTTTTTGTAATGAGTGTTTTGCTTGTGAAAATCTCTCCATAGAATGTCCAAGTACAAGAGTTAGATCCATGTGTTTGGCAATATCCTGTCATTCAGTCAGTACCCCTCCTTTCAAGACAAGGTGGTCTGGTACTTTGGTGCTCTCAAAATAGTAGCAATTGGATAGTGGTGAAACTTCAGCTTTAGCAGAATGACTGGAAAGAAAGAAAAACAGTTATGGCCTTGCTTTCTGAGAGGTCTTCATAAATTAAAATTGCTGTTTAATTATGTGTGTGAACATGCAAGGGTGAGGAAACATGTAAGGACAGAAAGAAGAAACTGATGCCCTCTTTTACTTGATGACCCCTTGTACAAAAGTGTACATACTTATTATGCCGCCTTATGTTGCAAATAAAAAAAACTGCCCAAAATCAGTTTTTTTTCTTTAGGTGGAATGAGATACCATCTCCTTTCTCCAGAAGACAGAGAAGAATTGGTGGATGGAACTCGTCCAAGAAGGAAAAAGCATGAGTACCGTATTGCCTTGTTTGGAGGATCACAGCCCCAGTCATGTCGATACTTCAATCCAAAGGTAATTCTGATCTTCCATTGTTTGTATGGATTAGATATATAAAAGTATATCTTTACTTAATGCGTAATCTTATATGCCTGCATTTTGTGACTTTGGTCTATGTTACGGTTATTTTATTTTTATTTCAAGCAGAACCTAGTTTATATACCAAAGAGTGAAAAGCTGAGTGGTGTACTTAAATTGCAAGTGTTTGCTGTTAATATAATCTCTTTTTTTTTACATGTTTGATATGTCACACACAAAAAGTCACATTTTGTTTTTCCTAAAATAGGAAAACAGGGTCCTAAAGAATGATACATTGGAAGATTAAAGTTTCTAGAGTGCACCTCTATTTTGAGGTTGCTCCAGCAATTTAACACTTTTAAAATATATAACATTACTGTCAGGGACATGGGTCTGACATAGTTCATACGATTTATTAACATCCATGTTTCATTTCATAGCCATCGTAAAAGCAGTCATAAAATCAGATGAGTTCACATGATCACCCACTTAACAACTACAGTTGACTTATAAGCAAAATTCCAGGCTCCTTTGTGGTTTCTCACCTTAATATATCATGTTCTGAGGATAATACAAATGTTATTCATGTTATTCTCAAACCCTTGACAAAAAATGGAATAAAAATAAAATATTAATCATTCTAAAACTGAAGACTTTTTTTTGAAGGACATGGCTGAAAATATTCTATAACACTTTGATTTATTTTTATGCAGGATTACAGCTGGACAGACATCCGATGTCCCTTTGAAAAGCGGAGGGATGCAGCTTCTGTTTTCTGGGATAATGTAGTTTATATTTTGGGTGGTTCCCAGCTTTTCCCCATAAAACGAGTGGATTGCTACAATGTGGTTAAAGACAGCTGGTACTCCAAACTGGGTCCTCCAACTCCTCGTGATAGCCTTGCAGCATGTGCAGCAGAGGGTAAAATTTACACATCTGGCGGTTCAGAAGTAGGTAAGACACATTTATGGACATGGCTGTGGGAACATTAAATGCTACATTTGGTACTATATTGTTGCAAAATATTTCTTTTAAAAGAACTAAGTTATAGTAAACACTATTATGCCAATTTTGAATCCACATGATAGCACAGTAATACTACATGCATTAGTTAAACTATATTTCCCCTAATAGCATGGAAGGTTTTATAACTTGGATTATTTTCTATACATACATACATACATACATACATCTGTGTGAAAAAGTCCTGAACGCTTTATGGTTTACAGTTCATGACTTTTTTGGGATAGACTATTGATTTTATGATATTTTATGCTAATTGCTATGCAAATATTGTTATATTTAAATAAGTACTGGTGGTTTTTAAGTGAAAAGCATAAACTTTTTGCAATTTGGTGGAGTTTGGATGGGGATTATGAATTTTCTTGCATGCTTACAATGACTATGAAAACAGATTAACTGATGCATACACAGTGGCATATGTGTTGCAATTACTAAGGCCGATGCTAGTGTTTTGTTAAGGTTTTTGTTGTTTGTGGCCCTGAAAAGGACCATTTAGGTAACCAAACATGGTTACGAATATGAAATTGACCAGCCTTTATTGCTTATCACCAGGCGGCATCGATTCAACATAAACTGTATAAACCTTTGCATGTGATCTTTGGTGACAATGTGGTGCCAGGCTGCAATAATGGATTCAGTCAGCTCCTGCTTGGTCTTCGGATGCTTCTTGCTTATTTCGTAACCAATCTTACCCCACAAGTTCTAAGCTAGAAAATAATTGTCACTGCATTTAAAATCAGCAAGTACATTGATTGCTGATAAAAGAAACCAACTACTTCCTGTTTTGGCAAGCTTCATTTTTAGGGTACAACACAGAGATAGGCAGTCTTTTTTGTAGCTGGGGTAGCCATGTATTAGACAATTTTTGATCAGGTAAGAGTTTATGATGCCAAAATAATATGTTACATCTTTTTGCATGTTTTTTTCACTTCAACACGTGGAATCTAGATTTCAATGCAATCTAGATCAGTGGTGCTGTAAAAATAAGTCTAAGAAGCTGCTTGACTCCATACAGATCACAGTTGTTTCCCAGGATGTAGCAGGAAATGTCTGTATTGTTAACTGTAAAGTACCCGAATTAACTGCATTATATTGAAAAGAAAATTTTTTTAGTTCATTCCATTTCTATTTTGACTACCAGTAAACATTATCTTTGCACTATTTTCTTTTCAATATAATGCAGTTCAAAACAGATCTTTAGACCCAGATAACACTTCAAACCCTGGTATATTTTTTGCCTCTCTTCTAGGCTCATGTTTCCAGATGGCCATTTCTGTCCTACAATTTATCAAAATGTTTGGGAAAGGGGAGTGGTCCATGTTACTTTTAATCTACTTCTATCCATTTTTCAATATCCTCCTAGAAGCCAATTGGAAGTT
Organism: Toxicocalamus goodenoughensis; assembly: GCA_032468175.1. NCBI lineage: Eukaryota > Metazoa > Chordata > Lepidosauria > Squamata > Elapidae > Toxicocalamus > Toxicocalamus goodenoughensis. The sequence goes on from JANHFN010003556.1 coordinate 69,657, forward strand.
ATCATAGAATTGGCAGTGGGAATGATTTCTCAGAGCATGCCGAACATTATAATGCAATGTAGTCTTTAGCTTCCATATCAGAAAGTCTTTAAACAGTAAGCATATCAACTTTCACTTCAGGATTAGGCTTATTCTGTTCTTAATTCTAGTATGTGATTTTTTATTCTACTCAACATTTAGAAAGCCACTTTGATAGAGCAGATAAAGAAGAACGTTAAGGAGAACCAGTCATACGTGCCTCTTTCCTGGTTCCACTTATGTGCGTCTCTCAAACAATCAGGATTAAACTCATAGGTGCCATCTTCTGTGATGAAATACTTGTCAGTACTAAAAATGACTGCATTAGGAAATTCATGTTTCAGTTGCCTGACAAGCAAACAAAAAAGAACAAAGTGCTGACTGGTTATCATCACTGGATCCAACATGACGTCACAAGAGAAAAATGTGTACCACTTTGAAAATGCCATTTGGTGCAACTGTCAAATGCAATACTTTTGCAATTACTTGAGCAAACAAATGAATTTTTATAATTTACTACAGCTACATTATAGCAGGTGTAAAATCTAAAACGCCTCCCCAAAGTTTTCATGTTGCTATCAGAGGTCATCCAATTTGCTGCCTGATTATTACTGTAAAAATTGTGAAAATCATTCAAGTGGTTTCATTCTGGAAAAAGGTGAAGATGGAATTTTTCAGTCCTGATGCAATGAATTATTTGGGTGTTTTAATCATCTTATGTTTCTGTATTGTTATGATATGTATTCATTTTTGTGAGGTACTGAGAGTGGGATTATGTTGAGGTATACAGTGTATTTGATTCATAAATAAATTTCTGAATCACTGTTTTTATTTGTCCTGTGCACAATAAGAGTAAAAATAACTTCTTAACTTGGATGATTATGATCTAAAATACGCAGCATTTTAAAAGTAGTCCTTATCACTGATTTTTGTTCATATTATTGTCAGCAGGCTATCTCTGAGCAGGAGGAGTTCCAAATTAAACAAAAGAAGTAACTTCCTTCGCATATCAAACAACCAAGTGTGTCCAATCACACTTGGCCAATAAAAAATAATTATATTCTATTCTATTCTACTGAAACTTAGTACACTGGAGTGTGTGTGTGTATTTATATATATATAAAAAAAACAGAAACGGCTGTGAAAGCCTGACTCACAAACACAATACACAAGCCTGATGATGGCAGATGAGATTCTGCACAAACATTGCTACAACTTTAAAAGCACAACTATAATAACGTGGGAAAATACCCAAACAAAGCTGAATACCATACATATAAATACCCACAAAAACTTAAGATATATATATATATATATATATATATATCTCATAACAGTATAATGTCACCATGATTCCTGGCATATCCAGAAACAATGGAAAATACAGTATATTTGCAAACTAAGCTGACAAAAGCAGATGGTCTTTTATTTCAGGACAAATGTACATTCAAAAGAATTAAACTCCATATGCAATTCCTTTCTACAAGTTGAAAAAGCTGTGCAATGTAATCTTTACAAGTCTATCCAGAAGCAGAATCGAGATTAAACATTTCTGAGAAGCATCAAGTTGGAAGACTGATAATTCCTAAGTCCTAATACTAGAACAAATAAATAATCAGCATGAAGATCTACTTGGGGAGATGAAAGTAAGAGCCTCACATAGACAGTATTAGGAATACCAACACATATCGGTTGAGTTCACACATTATGCTAAGTTAAAGTGTTATCTATTCTGGGCATATATCTGCAAACCCAGATAACTGCGGTATAGTTAATAAATGATTCTTAAACAATGGTTTAGTACACCCAGATCAGGATGCTGATTCTGCTGGATTTCTGAGGCATGTTTCACTCTATTTGAAGGATACAATGCCAGTTGAAATTTTCTCCTATTTAAAGGGTCTTGCAAGACTGGTATGTCTTCATCTATGACAGCAGATAAAGCACTGACCTTGGATGATATCAAAAAAGCTAAGTTAGTCCATTGGTAGGAGATTACTATTTGCAATTTTAAAGGGAGATAGTCAGGGACAATTATCTCCCCCCCAAAAAGTTCAACTCAATAATCTGATTGAATCTAAATTTGTATTGAAATTCAAATTTAATCTTGATTAGTCCCATAAATTCAGCTAGATGTCTTGCTTGTCAAGAACCCATCACAGTAACATTTATTTAACAGACTTAGAAAGGATTTGGAGGTCTTTTAGTCCAGTAATCACCAACCAGTGGGCAGGGGACCACTGATGGTCCAGGAGAAAATTTTGGGGGTCTGCAGAGAAATGTCACCCTGAAAGCACCCCCCCAAAGCAATTAATCCAGGCTGCATGAGAACACAAGGCTGCGCCACCCACATGGTCCACGGGAACACAAGGTTTGCGTTACTTGCATTGCAAACAACACAAGATAGTGAGGGGAGGGGGGGAAAGGGCGGAGGGGGGGAATTTGCCCCACTCGCCCCACGCCTGGCCACCGGGCTGCTTCTTTCCATTTCTTTCTTCTTCTGCTTTTGGCTGCATGCAAGGAAAGCAGCAAGTCTTTCTCTCCCCCAAACTCTGCCAGAAATAAATCTTTGGGACCCTGCAAGGCATCCTGCTCCAAGAGGTTGCGCCGGCGTAACAAGTCTCACAAAGACTCATTTCTGTCGGAGTTTGGGGGAAAGAAAGACAGACTTCTGCTGCTTCAGCTACTTTCCTTGCATGAAGCCAAAAGTCTCTCTCTCTCCCTGAGAATGGAGCTGGAGACAGTATCCTGCAATCCCAAATAAAAAATGATCGGTCGTAGGAAAACGGGGTGGGGAATTTTCCTGAAGACTTTTTTGGGGATTTTCCCAGGATCTCTACTGCTTCTGTTTTTTCTGCTCTGGGATGACCAAAGGGCCAGTCTTGTGATTACTGCAGCTCTGGAATATGGCACCAACTTTCCCACAAATGTCAGCAAGCCACCGTCAGTCAAAATTCATATTAGTGGTCGGCGGGATTTAAAGTTATGAGTTTGGTGGTCCCTGAGGTCCAAAAGGTTGGCGACCCCTGGTCTAGTCCAATCTTTTGATCAAATAGGAGACAGGATACCATTCCAGGCAAATGGCTGTCCAATCTCTTTAAAAACCTCCAGTGAGGGAGCACCCACAACTTCTTGGGGCAAGCTGTTTCACTGATTCATTATCCTCAGTGTCAGGGAATTTCTCCTCAGTTCTATGTTGATACTCTCCTTAATATGTTTCCATCCATTACTTCTTGTCCCTACCCTCATGTACTTTGGAGAATACATTGAACCCCTCTTCTGTCTGAATCCTGAAACACTGCTATCATATCACTCCGAGTCCTTCTTCTCTTTAAACTAGATGTACCCAATTCATGCAATTATTCTTCGTATATTTTAGCCCCAGTTTGCTGATCTTTGCACTCAAGTCTCAATATTTTTTTTCTGTCATGGTGACCAAAACTGGACACAGTATTCCAAATGTGGTCTTACCAAAGCAGTATAAAATAGTACTAACACTTCACATTATCTTTATACTATCCCTCTGTTGATGCAGTCTAGGGCTGTGTTGGTTTTTTTGGCAGCTGCAGCACATTGCTGGTTCTTAAGCAGTTGTCCACTATAATTCTGAGATTACTGCTATTGAGCCAGGTACCACCTATTCTATACCTATGTCAGGTCCCATATATATCAATAGTACTTAGACTTATACACCGCTTGACAGTGCTTTACATCCCTCTCTAAGTGGTTTACAGAGTCAGCCTATTGCCCCAACAATCTGGCTCCTCATTTTACCCACCTCAGAAGGATGGAAGGCTGAGTCAACCTTGAGCCTGGTGGGATTTGAACTGCCAAATTGCAAGCAGCTGATAGTCAGCAGAAGTGGCCTGCAGTACAGCACTCTAACCACTGTGCCACCAAGGCTCAAAATCATGTTGTATTACTTCTCAAAATTCCACATTACTTTTTTCAAGAATTCTAAAAAAAAAAAAAAAGCACTAGCACTTACACTTATGTACCACTTCACAGTGCTTTTTCAGCCCTCTCTAAGTGGTTTACAGAGTCATCATATTGTCCCCAACAAGCTAGGCCCACATGTTACTAGCCCTAGAAAGAAGGAAGGCTCAATCAACCTTGAGCTGGGGAGGATCAAACTCTTAGCAATGAGCTGAATTAGACTGCAATATTGCATTCTAACCACTATGCCACCATTGCTCTTTTATGTTAGATGTAAACATCTAAAATAACTTGTGTGAAGTTAGATGCAATGGTTTATAAATATGTTGCACAGGAACAATTTTAAATAGACCTTCTCCATTACTATTTTGTTACTAGGAACATCAACTTTTCAGCATTACTAGTCCATTTGAACTAGTTTTAGCTATCATTTGTTAATAATTAAATCAATTAATAATCACATTATGTCATGATTTTGTTTAATGGGATTGAGCACCATTAAGCCTAAGTCACTTATCTTTCATTTGCAGCCATGAAACACTTAATGGGCAATTTATATCCATGTTTGATTACCTTTTTATTGTTTGAGAAAAAAAGTTAACTGGGCTAAAATAGAAAGTAACTTATGTCAATAAATCTAAGCACATGTAGAATATCTAGGAAGTTTAAAGAGGTATCATTCTGTTCAGGAAAAAAAATATTTCATATGCACAAAACAAAGAAACTAACAAAGTACTCATTCACTAGGATTGCTATATTGCCACTAATATAGTCTCTTGACTGTGTTTGGTGCATTCTGATTCACTTACTCAGTACTTACACCTCTCAAAATGAATTAGCCACAATTTACAGTGGTACAGATTGACATCAGTGGGTCAAGTATGGGATCAGATGCCGAAGCTAAGAGGATTCCTTTACATTCTAAAGTTTTCTACCAATGGTTGATTTAGCAGCTGTACAAGCAATTCTAGAACAAGTTGTCTCAAAATAATCATGATTAGCTAAAGTTCTGGCAGCCAAGATGATACCAGGAAATATCTTTGAAATGATGACCCACAGAAACACAGGTAGTCTAGTATATAACCAAACTACTTCACACTTAATGCTAAATTGTGATGATTAAATCATGATTTGTGGAATAAATCACAGTTACCTGGGTTCATCCAACATACTTAGTCAACAACTATTTGATATTAACCATTATGTGTCTAATCCATTCAGGCAAAAGCAAAGCTATTTTTTTTACTTCATCCAATATGTAGACTAGGCTACCCAGCAGATGTACAGTACTTCCAGGTTTCATAAAAAGCTCGTGAGCGTGATATTTTGTATAATGCCTTTTAAGGCATGTTGGTAAAGGCTTGTGCGCCCAGCTCTTGGGCTTTTCTGCAGTGCTCAATTAAAAGCATAATCTTTTTTGTCTTTTCCTCAAAAGCCAATGACAAGTAGGTCTCTGGGAGCTCATCATATCAAGTCGATTTATGATGCCAGAAATTAAAGGGCTGCACCATCAAGGATGCTGGAAAGGAATAATTTTTTAGAGAAAGATCAAGCTTTTGAACTTGGACAGGTTATTCTCCTAGGTCTCTAACTGAAAATGGAATTTATATCAGCTCAATAGAGAAGTTAATTTTATTTGAAAGAAAAGCAGTACCAAGGGATTGGGAATGAAGTAAATGCAAACCTGTCCTAAGACAAGGATGAGCATGATGTCAAGGACTTGAAGATAAGCAGTAAAGTTTACTTTTGACAGTAGGGAAGATCTTGGAGTCATTAGTGAAAGATGAGATCACCAAACATCTGGAAAAATGAGCTGATATAAAGTAGTGGGTATGGGGTTTGGAAGCAGAAATGTTATTTGACAAATCTGATGGAAATTTCTAAGGACATAAAGAAGAAAATCAGCAAGGTTAATATATTGAGAGTAGTTTCCTCAGGTTTCACAGAGGTATTCAGCAAGCTAAGAAAAAGCAAACTGATACATATTAGTATTTCATTGTGTTGGAAAAGCATAGAAATTAGGGAAGCATAAACTAATTAACAGTTCTCAATGGTCATGCATGATGGACCAGGTAATGGTGGTATATTATCCTATTATTATTTAGACCATTATTATTAAGTCTTGCTAGTATATCAGCAATATTGCCCACCATATATTTGCTTTTTTAAGAAGACATTCCATCCAGGTAGGCACTGGGAAAGAAACAAAATATAAAACTGAATTGAGTATTAACTGCATATAATAGCCAGAGTCAAATTGTCTTTTGAGTTCAGATTGATTCCAAGTAACTTCATTGCTATGTCCATGTCATTTCTCAACAACAAGAAAGAAATGGTTTTCTGCTATCTTTTCTGCGAGATGCCTCCCTTGACTTCCCTGGTGTATTCTTTCCTGCCTGACTGGTTGAGATGATGAATGTGATTCTGGCGATGATTTCTAAATATTCGTTTCTACTAATCATACTGTCAACCCTAGTACACTAAAGAGATACCATCAGTGGTGGGATTCAAATTTTTTTACTACCGGTTCTGTGGGCGTGGCTTGGTGGGCATGGCGGGGAAAGATACTGTAAAATCTCCATTCTCTCCCTACTCCTGGGGGAAGGTTACGGCAAAATCCCCATTCCCTCCCCCAACCCACTAACCTGCTTTCCGGCTCCATTCTCCTGTGCAAGGTAACAAAAGAAGACCCAGCCAATCAGCTGGGATTCGGGAGACAGAGAATAGATGGGGGTGAGGCCAGTCAGAGGTGGTATTTGCCGGTTCTCCGAACTACTCAAAACTTCCTCTACCATTTCTCCAGAATTGGTCAGAACCTGCTGAATATCACATCTGGCTACCATGCAGACCTTTATTAGAATACAAAAGTAACAGAACGTTGCAGGTCTGGATATGTTTCCCTCTCTCTCTCACTTTATCTTCATGTGAACTCGGAGGCCTTTTCTCAAATTAGTTTCCTGGAGATATAAGTCACCTGATATTTGCCTTGGTAACAGGTCCTCCCACTGTCCTTCAAGGCCTTTGCCTATACACTTTAACAGTGGCCCCCAACATTTTTGACTTGGCAGCCTGGCTGGTAGGGGGAGAGAGGGGATAGTTCCTTGTGAGTGGCAGGTAGGCATATGTGAATGTGCACAGCTCCATTTGTGTGAGCGGCGGGCTTGCATGTGAGCGCAAGCGGTCACCGCTCATGCGAAGGTAGCTTTGCATGTATGGGCAAGGGGCTGCCACTCACTTGCAGCCTGCATAGCTTGCCACAGTCAGTAGTGGCCGAGGGGTTGGGGACCCTGGTCTTTAAGATTACTTCAAGTGCCCTTACAATGGATACCCTAAATGCAGTTGCATGCCAAGGCTTGGCTTACAAAGCAGTCTAGTGTTAAATATTTATTACTGATTTGACTATTCCCTCAGCCAAGTTGGCTATACTATCCCTATTGCCTTAGTGCCCAGAACTCTTTCCTCTCATTTTCTCCTTCCATTGCTGTCATTTCACCACTTCCTTTACTCTATGACCCATTGGCTATTGATAAAATATGACTACTAAAAGGGCTACTTAGACTTTGAGAATGCCTGCTAATTGTTAAGAAAGGATGTTACATTAAACCCTCTCAGAACAGCTGCTAAGAAATCCATCCATGCATCAGTCAGGTATCTAGCTAAGAGGTCTCTATGGCTGACCACAGGGAGTTTTAAGAGCTAGTCTCAAGCAAGTTTGCTAATGCTCACAGCCTGAGCCATATGTTAAGCATCCAGGTTGTGTCACTGTATAAGGATTCATGAATTGGACTAGACATGGCAAAAAGTCAGTCAATGGGGACTGTCTGGTGACTGAGACAGCTTGGAGCCTGGGTGTGGCTTAACTGTTCTGCATATAAAAAGAGTTCTAGTGCTGCTTCTTGTACTTTCTACTTCTTCTTCTCTCTACCACATCACAAGAGCTGCATGGGTATTGTATACATGCATCATGTTTTATATTATATCGTATATAAAAAAGATTCTTCTTTATATCTCAATGTCTAAAAAAGTATTAAAAAACTTGCTGAATTATTTGTTTGGGTGCTGGTTGGATTGCTACAAACTGCGACAGGTGGTAACCCCTATTTGCTGCTGTGGCCGGTGTTAAAGATGGGAGGGGGAGCAAAGATATTTAGTTCTTCACTGCTCTCTGATGACATGTGGGAGTGAAAGACTCTTTCTGTCTCCAGCAATCATATGTCTTAATGGATTGTATAAAATTTAAATATAGTGGTTGATACGTATGATCAGGGGTGGAATTCTACCAGTTCAGCCCAGTTTGACAGAACTGGTAGCTGTGAAGATCATCTGGGAGTGAACTGGTTTGCTCTGACGATCAGCTGCTGGGCCCACCTGCCCATCCTGGCTCCATCCTGACCTTTATTTCCTGCTTTTGAGGCTCAGCTGCATCGCACAGTACAGCGGATTGCCATGTGTCAGCTGTTGAAGACACAGGGGGGAGTACAGGAGAAAATCAGTAGGAAAGCCTCCGCACACACACAAAGCACTCACGCGCACATAGCAAAACCACCAAGCCACACCCACCGAACTGGTGGTAAACCAGGTTGAATCCCACCACTGTGTATGATATAACTAAATAGAAAGTCTCCGAGGTATATGTGTATGGATATACAGCTCTCATACCTAACAATATCTGCATGCCATCCCTGAGCCCAAAAGATTGGCCATCCATGCTTTTTAAGGCAGTAATCTCATATATGCTTATTTAGGGATATGATTTAGGAATATTCCTTCTGCATTCATTTAGTCTTCTAGTGTACGAAATATATGAAATTCACAATCCCAATGTCTACTTAGAAATAATATCCACTGAATGCTACAAGACTCAATTCTCCTTAGGTATATATATATATATAGATGTTAATTACAACAATTATCATAGATATTTAATTAACCATAGTCCTATAATCTCTGTAAAACTGTATTTCTTCTTTCAATAAAACAGATGTATAAGGCAGGGCAACTATGAATCACTAGATGTAGGAGAAGAGCAGGCAGAGTTGCGGGGGGGGGGGAGTTAAATGTGCCATCAACTTAGGGTTGTTGCATTCACACAACTCACTCTTGAAGTCCAGTGACCCTTACTTGGCACCAATTTAGTGTTGAACTTTGGTTGACTAGATTCTTCTGTATAGGCTTGAATAACTCTTCTATGCTGCAGTCTAACAAATTGTTGCATTAGTCTTTACAAATAGTCTTGATTCTTACAAATAATCTTGATTCTTTGCACCTAACACTATATGGCTTTTGACGGATCCTATTTTTGTAGGAATCGGAAGATGGCTACTGCTTGGTGAAATGTTGGTATTCAGCTATTAGCAATGGCCCCTTCTTTCCTTTGCTTTGACTAGAGGGTAATAAAACCAGATGTAAATTCATGAACAAAAAGCAAAAGAAGAAAAGAAGTGAAATAGGAACAGATCAGCAAACTGGGCTATTGGTAGTGGGTCATGGCCCGGGGGTTGGGGACCCATGCACTTAAGAATACTTTTTGTGTTTGAAACTGAGCCACAGTAAACCTATTATGCCATCTTTTCAGCAAAGGATTTGACAAAGTCTCCAATGACATTCTGATTAGCAAGCTAGTTAAGTTTAGTCTGGATGGCATGATGGTTAAGTTTGTACTTCAAAAATGGAATGTGCTTAACTGGAAAGAATTTGAGTGAGAGGCCACATGGTTCAGGTCAGAATTCTTCAATATTTTATTCATGATTTGAAGAGGAAGTAGAAGGGATGCTTATCAAATCTGCAGAGGTCACAGAATGGAGTGGGATAGCTACTATTTTTGGAAGACAGAAATAAAATTAAAGATATTCTTGATAAATTAGAGAAATAACCAGAAAATAACAGAAAATATTTGAAATTGGAGTTATGTATCTTAATGGCTATACTAAGAGGGGGAAAACAAATTTTGAAATAGTAGCTGATTAAAAACTGAGTGAGTTGGCAGTAAAATGGCAAAAAAGGGAAATGCAATTTTAGGTTTCATCAAAGATGGATAATTTCTAAATATTGGAAAATAAAAGTTCTAATTTATTATATAATTGGTCAGATCACATCTCAAATTTTATATCTGGTTCTGGACACCACACTTTAAAAAGGTTTCAAACAAATTGAAAAAGACAATCAATAGGATTAGGAGATCAGAAACTAAATCTGTTAAGAAGATTGAAGGAACCGGGTATGTTTAACTTGAAGAGATTATCATGTGGAAGAAAGCCAAGACTTTCTGTTGTGCATTTCAAAGGACAAGATGCAAAGTAATAGATTTAAGTGTTAGGAAGGCAGATTCTTCTTGAGTGTTAAGAAACAATATCCTAACAAAGCAATTCCATAATGGAACCAACGATCAAGAGAGGTGGTGAAATTCCTGTCAACCCTGAAGTTAACACTTGGATGTGTTCAAGGAGTAACTGGATAGCCATCAAGTGAGGAGCCACTGAACTGGTGGCTGGCCTGACCTAAATGGGCCTTTTTCAGCTCTACAGTTCTTTGATTCGAGGAATGTGTTACCTGACATTGAGATTAAAACCAAAGAAAAATGTTCCCATTCAAATTAAGCACCATCAAATTAGGTTTAATTATTTCTCCCTGGGTCCTTTTCTTTTTTTAAAAAAATAAATTTTATTAGTTTTCAAAACACAAACAAAGTATATAAAACATCTTTTCTTCTGAAAGCAGCTTGAGTCCGGATTTCTTCTCTTCTTACAGACACAAATTCA
>JANHFN010003557.1:26337-40400 GCA_032468175.1 Toxicocalamus goodenoughensis
TCAAAAAAAAGAAATCAAAACTGTGAAAACTCTAGAAGGGCAAAATTATTACTTCGTTATTAGGTTTGGTGTGACTTTTGAACCAAACTGAACATTTTTTGTGTATTTTTTTCTCATTCCTTCCTTCCTTCCTTCCTTCCTTCCTTCCTTCCTCCTCATCTCTCCATGAGGTGAAGCTGAAAAATGTACAACCGCTTCAGCTACAAGCAACACACTGGAAATTGTGCTAGACAAACACTGCCTGTTCTTTGTCCTGGGCAGGAAAAGGGCAAGCTTAGGAAAAAACGCTCCCGCTGGTTGAAGGTCCTGCATGAGGCCAGCTGAGATGCTTCCCGTCCCCTCCTGCTTTACAGAAGACCCTCCCTCCCTCCTGCTAGGTGTGGGCTCTTAAACAAAGGTCTCCTCTGCCAACATGCAGAAGCTGTTGTGCTCCTCTGCTTGGACACTGGGGCAGGACTGGCTCCTAAGCCACTCAACTCTGCTCCGGATCAGTTCCTTCTCCACCATTTCTGCTCCTGTGGGGCCCAAGTCTTTGGGATTGTCCTGGCTGAAGTATTCCCGGACTGTGTTGCGAATGGAAGCTGGGAGAAAGACGTGGAAAGTGCCCCCGCCCTCCTGGCTGGGATGAACCAGCAGCTGCCCCGCGTCTTCCGCTCTTTGTGGCACCTTCTCCTGGGGCAAGCGGCCCACAGATCCTTGGTGGTACCTCCTTGAAATGGAATGGAGTACCAAAGGAGTGTTTTGTCCATAAAAAACTGTCTGGGGAATATGAACTCGTACAGTTTGTAGGCTCTTGGAAGTGCCTTCTCTGCTGCTGTGTTTTCCATCTGAGCTGGTCCCCTTGTTGCTCACAGTTCCAATTGCTTCCTCTGGTGCCACTGGGGAACCCCTCGGACTTCGCTCTTTCGGGGCCATGTACACTGTTATCTTGGTGCGCTTCAAACTCTCTTGACTGTGAAGAGCAGGTTCTGCACATCTGACCTCTAAGTGCTTCACAGATTTCTCCCTCTGTACATACCGGTTCACTGCAGCAGAAGCCTCAGGAACATGGTGCCTGCGGTCGGCGTCTTCAGAACCGTGTCTTCCAAGAACCAGAGAGGGCATTGTGGTGATTGGCGACTCCTGCTGGTTTTCGTCCAAGTTGTCCTCATTTCCTAGATTTACGGTCGTCCTAAGGGGCATGGAAACCTGCCCCTCGCCCCTGCCGTGGCTCTTCTCTTGGTCCTCCACTTGCCTCTCAGGGCAAGCGTCCATATTGCCAGGGCCTCGGGGCAAAGGAGGAGTAAAGGGCTTGTGCCATCCTTTCAGGGGCTTCTTGGGCTCTTTGGGGGACAAAGCATGGAGCCTGGTGGAAGTACCAAACATGAAGGGCAGGCTGGAGACATCCATGGGGCTGAAGGCGGAGGACTCAGAGCAATAGGAGAAGGCACTGTCTAGGGAGCTTAAAGAGGAGGCTGAGGGAGACGTGGTGGGGGAAGACAGGCTGGAGAAGCTGGACCGGTTGGACAGGCTTGTTCTCGGAGGGTTGATCTCCTTGGCTGCCCGGCTGCCCAGAGGTGACCTCCAGAAGCTTTGCCTGTCTCGGCTGAGCCCAGGGTTCACACCTTCCTCAATGAGCTTCTGACTCTCCAGCTGCAACTGCTTGAGCCTGTGGATGTAATCGCCGTGGCTATGCATGATGGTGGCGTCACAACTGGATTGGCGGGCCACCGGCTCGTGGCCCTGGGCAGGGAACGGAGAGCTCAGGCAGACGCTGGGCTCCGAGGAGCACCGGTTCCTTGCAGGGCTGAGCGAGCCGAGCGAGCCGAGGGAGCAGAAGGAACGTTCTTCTTCGAGAAGCTCGTAACTGTCCGCACTGGCGTTTTTCTTGGCTTTATTCTGGTAGCAAGCCGTGATCTCGCTGAACAAGTCCCAGCCTTCTTGTTCCTCGCTAAGAATCAGCCCTGCGGGTGGGCTGAACAGGCCATCGTCTCCTTCCAGCCCATAATGTTGCCGGCCTCTTTCTTGGTAAGGGGCTGTGTCATCCATCTCATCCGAGGAATCGTTGTGCTGAACTGCAGAGGGAACAAAAAAGGTTGAAGGACAGAAGACGATATCTAGGGTGGCATTTGTTGCCTAAGCCTGCCAAAGCGTCCCTGCTCTTCCTCCTCCTCCTCCACCCCAATTATCCCTCTGAGATTGTGTGGAGGGTGACCAGATTTTAAAGCTCTTCTAAATAAGTTGGCAAACTACTAAGAAGTGCATTTCAAGAAATTTATTTTAAAAGGAGTTTTCACAGACAGGACGGCCTAAGAACACTTCCAGTGGCATGGCTGCATCTTGTTGAGAAGCAGGTACAAATTCAACAATAAAAGATGCAACCCAGCCAGAAAGCGGCCCTTTCCCCTTCGGTCCTTTTCCTCTCCTAGTCCTTGCAGAGTGACGGTCAGATGAGGATGCCTTTAGGGGTACGATCATCTGATTTAATAAAAAATTTCCTCTGCTTCCGATTGGTTGATGCTTAGGAAGAACAATTTTTGATTCATTTCTTGATGGATTTAGAGTGCTGCTGATTTTAATTTTGAATACTATTTTTAGGGCAGGCCATCTGCAGTTTCTCTTCAGCTAAAAAGTTTTGATGAGGGTCTGTAATGAGGAAGAACCAAGTTCTGAGAATAGGAGACATTTGAAAGACTCTTGGTTAGAGTGGTCCATGTTTGTATGGCAAAAGGCAAGATGGTAGCTGTAAGCTCATGGTTGAAGCCCCACCCTCTTTCCACAAGTGACCATTCAGTGCACATAAAAAGAAGACAAGGCTTCAATCATGCAGTTGTAGTCCTTTGTTTTTTTTTAAAATTCCCTCTGCAGTTGGCCCTGCTCTTGTTAATGCCGTTAAATGTGGCCCACAACTTTGTATACCTGGAAAAGATAAAAATGAATTAATACTCTAGCAACCATCTTACCTAGCAAGTCATCCACACTTCGGGACTTCTTCTTCTCTGGCCTTTGGAACAGGGAAGCGATGTCCCCTCCAAAAATTTCAGAGGAGTTTTCAATTAGGAATTGCACCAACATGGCCACCTACCAAAAAGGAAAAGTCCCAGGTCAGAATGGGAGAAGCAGCCTTGGATGTCTCACTAAGAGCCCCGAGAAGGACTACGGCCCACTTTGCATAACAGGCTAAGCCAGGATGTTTGGTCAATTTTTGCTTATCCAACAATCCAGGTTTACACAGATTGAATGTAAACAGGAAGTAGGACATAACAGAATAACAGACTTGGAAGGCACCATGCAGGCCTTCTAGCCCAATCCTTACTGTATCAACCCTAACGCAGCTAGACTGGCTCCAGCCTTGCCCAACCTGCTGTGGTCCAGATGGGCTGACCTCCAACTCCCTTCATTTCCAGCCCTTCCCACCGATGGCCACGGTGGCCCGAAAGGGGCGTTTTGGGCTGCGGTTTGGGCAAGCCAGATTTTTTCATCATGCAAATTTGCCTGTCTGGGCTCTTGGGCAACTTTGAACACGCTGACGTTGTTTAAATACAGCATGGCCTTCAACAACTGTGACCGCCATTTTTCTATCCAAACCCCCCCCCCTGCTCAGGGCTTGCCCCGTGGGAGGAGAGGAATATTAGCGGAAAGGGAATGCCCTGGAGTGCGAACAGATGAGATCACCTTCTTGGCCGACTTGCTCTCCTCCTCGGGTCCAGTGGGGCTGGGAAGCCACAGCATGTTGGGGGCGATGCAAAGAGCCAGGTTGGAGGCATTCATCTGATTCTCTCCCGCGTTCTGCTCAATATGGTGCAAGACCCCAAACAGGTGCTTGAGCAAAAGGAGGTTGGCCTCCGGAAGCTGCTTCACTAAGCTGCCCAAAGAAAAGAGACCAAGATGGACCATGGCTGGAGAATACTCTGTGCTCAGGGTGGCATCGGCACAGATACCCCGGCGCAAACTGCTTGGGTGGGGGGACTTGAGTATGGAGCCACCACCACCACCACCTGGGCGTCTTCAGCAGAAGCTGGACTACTGGGGGAGAATCCCAGGAGCCTGGGTGCCGAGGGGAAAACCCAGGAAAGCTGCTCCTGTCCCTCCAGAGTCTTCCTTCCTTCAGGCAACGGCTCGTCTGAACCAACCGAGGCAGAAGAAGAAGAAGCAGGCCCCCGTGTGGGGATTGCCAAGAACATGGAGCCGTAGGAAAGTGAAAGGCATGGACTACGGAGAGAACCCGGTTATGTTCATGACTTTGCAGGGAAGTGGAACCTCTGGCTGGTTGCTCAACCCCAGTTCTTAGCAGCTCCACCCAGAAGGGAGATGCGGAGGGAGGGCATCGTGCAGTGGCATCGGCCAGCTGACAGGCTGACAAAGGTTACGCATGATATGACCTCCCTGAGCACCTTAGCAAGCAATGAAATACACATGCTCTGAACAGCTCCATGCACACAATGCCCTGAGCCTGTGAAACCCAGCCTCACACAGGCGGCGCCCACCCACCCCCCACACCGTACGTAGCTGATTTGGGCCTAAGGTCATGGCGAGAGAAAGCAGCACCCACCTCTGGATGGCTTCAGCCTTGTGTGCTCGGCTTTCCTTATCCATGGCTTCCATCCATAGATTGTGCATGCCTGACGACAGAACACTGTCGGGTATATTTCGCAGAAAGTCCTAAATTGAAGTACATAGGGCAGCTTAGTCAGTCACACCCAATCACCAAGTTAGCTCTGAGTTTTCTTTGAAAGCACTATTATCGGTTTGAGCCTCCAGGAGTTAGGCCACTAGATTCTGAGGTCACAATCTGAGTGTAGCGAAAATGGTTTTAAGGGTCACATGTGGATGATGGGTTGCCGTCTTCTTCCCAACTCCCATAAGGCAGTTTGGTACAGCAATCAAACAGGACTCCAACAGATAGTTAAGACTTCAGAAAAAACAACTGCAACCAGCCTGCCTTCTAGAGAAGACTTATTGGTTGTGTGTGTATGTGGGGGGGGAGGATCAGGAGGAGGGCTGAGAAAACGTCTACAGACTCCTCACATCCTGGACATAAACGCTTTCAGCTTCTCCCCTCGGGATGCTGCTATAATTGCATGCCAAAACAACTAGACACAGAGACAGTGTGTTCCCCTCGTGCCAACATTCTGCTCAACACCTCACAATGCTGTCCAATGTCTATATGTATTTATCCACGTAGTATGGCTGTAGTATTATTAATTATCCTTCTTATTACGTTCTTTACTGTCTCCTCTTATTGGTGTTATCGTTGTTGTTGTTGTCGTCATTATAATTCTGTTGCTTCGAGTTTACATTGAGCGCTTCTGCACTGGAGATAAATTCCTTGTGTGTCTAAACACACTTGGCCAAATAAAACATTCAGCAAAGGTATCTCTCTCTCCCCATATTGGAGCAGAAACTGATTTTCTGAAGAATGGAGCCCTCATACCTGTAACTGCTCTGCCCACCACCCTCTTCTGCTTTATCCTTCTTTGTTCAGAGCTTCATTAGCCCACGCGCCACGTGGATCCCAGCAAGGCAACTCTTGGACCAATGTCCATTTCTGCTGCAGGCAGCCTCTTTCAGAGGTTGGTCTTGGTACAACCAAGCTTGGCTGAATTTTTTTCCCCTTGGATGGCCGCCTCTGAATTCAGCTCCTTGGTCAGCCTCATTCCACACAGGGCATAGAAGAAGAGGGGGGGAAGGGACCCTGGAGGTTTTTTTTTTTAGCCCCAACGAGCTCCAGCTCATGGCCGGAGATCCTACACCATTCCAGACAAGGGTTACCCAATCTCTCCTTGAAAATCTCCAATGACGTTTGATAAGGAAATTAAAGGAGTTTGGGGTTTCAGCGGGTTTTAAAATAAACAAACAGAAAATAACAATGCTGGTTAAGAATATGATCTCCCAGGATGGAGAGACTGTATCTGGACTAAAAAGTCTGGCTTTAGGGTTGAGCAAAAGGTGAAATATTTGGGGGTTATATTGACAAACACAAATATTAAACTGTTTCAAAATAATTATGTGCCTCTCTGCCATGATATTAAAAAGGACTTCACCTTCACCTTCCCGGTCCCCTCCGGGTCAGAATAAAATCACAAGATCTCTTCAGCCCTGCATTGGTTCCCAGGCGTCCCTTCCCTACTCAGGACTTTGCTTCCAGGTGCTGGACTGAGAACAGCTGAGACCGAGCATGCCAGGGTCCCTCCCTGAGATCCTTTGCTCTAAAAAGCTCCAGCTAAGTTAAGGGGCTACAGGCCAGCAATCCCATGCAAAGGGTTACCTGTCACCTAGTTGCTGGAGGAATAATGGTGTCCATTGGAGCTCGGAATCTTTTTAAAAGGAGTTTTAAGAGGCTCTGAGCTGCTCCACCTAAAGATCTCTTGTTCTCTGGCCACTCCCCAGTTGTTGCACTCACGTTCAGAAGTCCCTGTCTTCACTGTTGCTTTTAGGTTGCGTATCCATCGTCTACCTTTATTTCAGCCTTTCTGGGATAATACATATTTCTAGTCGTACAGAAATATTTCTAAAGTTCTTTGAAATTCTTCCACTATTGCCTCAAGGCAATGAATGGAGGAATTAAAGTGTTTACTTTAATCAAACTCCAGCTTCATTTATTTTATATATGGGTCGGGAACTATGGGAACCAGTTTCCATGGGCTCTGAAATTTCCCATCGCGTTTAACTGACTCCTGTGGGAACCCACTTTACCGTAAGGATCGCTGCCGCCACGAAGACCGATTCACCGTCCACTCGAACCTCGTTGCCCGAGTTGAGCTTTTCTTTCAGCTCCTTGCAGTTCTTGGCATTGGCGGAGCGCCTGAAGATGCCCTGGGTGGAAGGACCTTCATGGTAGAGCAGATACAAAATGTCCTGCAGGGGGCGAAGGCAGAGATCACACCGTCACCGTAGTACTTCTCTAAAATTATTGTGCTGTGCTGGTTGGGGAATTCTGGAAGTTGAAGTCCGCACATCTCAAAGTGGTTGAGGGTGAGAAACCTTGCTCAAAGGCTTTATCTAAGAAACTCAGTTAATGGGAACCGGAGAAAGGAAGAACCACATGACACTGAGGCCCTTTGCTTACCCCAGACAGAGTGGGTTGTGTGTGTGTGTGGGGAAAGTAAGACTAGACGCAACTCTTAGCCCTCCCTCCCTTTGCAGTAGGATGTGGGGTGGAGGCCCCGCTCTGCTCCATCCATGGCTTCAGTTGAGCTTTGGCCTCCACTCGGGCAAGCCTCAAGAGCGAAGCCCCTCCATGCTAGGACCACAGGGAAAGCACTGGCCTCTCCCCCCACCCCCAGAACTAGAACTCCCAGATCTTCCCCTCCACAGTGGCAGGTGGATGAAACCATGTGCCAGGAGAACTTGGCTGGGTTGGAGCCTTCATGCAAACATGTCCCTCCAAACCCAAAGTCTGGTGGGTGAGCCGAGAAGCAGGTATTACTTACCATGATGGGCTTGGGAAGAGTTCCCTCAGGACAGACTGATGTTAAGGACAAACCAAAGAGTTTTCGGGGGTTGGTTGGGGACTGAGAGGCAGGACTGCCCGTCGGGGTGCTGACACTCCGCCGAAGAGCCCAGTCGATCAGAGATTTCTTGCGCTTGAAGTGCTTCTGCAAAGGGGCTGCGAGCACAAAGGGAGGTGGGTGCAAGTGGTCAAACGGAGGCGGGTGCAAGTGGTCAAATGGCCGTTGCAGCTCAGGACAGCTCCTGGTCAAGGAGGCTAGTGGTCACAAAGGAAGAGCCGAAGCGGAGGAAGGCGGCTCATGAAGACCCAGATGGGGCACTCCTTGCCTGACGAACGTGACGCATTCTGGCATTTTCATCCTATTTATTATCCCATTTTCACCCCGGCTAGTTCAAGGCAGGGTCCCTGGGGGAGGTGGTCGCTTCTCATTTTCTAGCTACAATGACCACCCTGCCTGCTGGGTTAAACTGAGAAAGAGCCTCTGTCCAAAACTGTCCAGGAAGTTCCATCTCAGAGTATCTTAACCACAAGTCTTTCTAGTTCATTGGGTTTCATTCCATCCCCCTCTTTAATCAAGGTAAGAATAACGAAGAACTGACAATCAAATTCTGAGCCGTTTTCTGAAGAGCTACAACCAGCAGGGCAGCAAAAGGGTTGAACTTGCCTGGGAAAGCGGCCCTGAGCCAAGAAAGCCTCAGTTTTCCTGACAGTTGATTCCTTGGGGAACATTTTGGTGTACCTGAAAGTGGAGTTTTACATGCTCTCCCTACTCTGCCTCACCCCAGAGAAAGGAATCAGGCTTGCTGATTTGGCAGCAGAAGGAGGGAACCATTGGGGACTTCAGGCCTGGCGCACTTGGGCCACTGTGCCCTTTGGACACAAACAGCAGGCAGAACCCCAGTTTCCCCCTGGATCTGGCCTTCTGGGGCCAGTCCCATTTGTACCTAAGAAATCGGTCCCTCGTAGGGCGCGGGTGGTGCTATCCTCCTTGGCCTGATTAGACCACAGTCCCAGGAAGCATTAAGTCAGACTGCGTGGCCGAAGAGGCTCAAAAGTTGCCAAACGGGCCATCAATGGCCAGACAGCCTCTGGGGCAGCTGGGCTCTTCAGGGTCTATGGGGCTGCGTGGACGGCTTTCCTGGGGCGTCAGCAGCCATGGCTTCTAGTGGGACTGGCACCCACATTGAGAAAATGGCCTTAGGGAGACTGTGGGAGTGTGCTGAGCCTGGGTGTCTCACTCCGTGGCTCTGAATCAGTGGTGCTATTCTACTGGCTGGGCCCAGTTCTGGCATACTGGTAGTGCCCAATATCAGTGGAGACCGGTTCTCTCTGAGGAGCTGCCGTTGAGCCCACCTGCCCGCCGGGCTGCCATGCTGATCTTTATTCCCTGCTTTTGAAGCGTAGCTGCTTTGCGCAGCACAGCCGGTTGCCACATTTGGTGTGCGCATGTGTGCAAAGCGGCCCACCAAGCCACACCCACCAAACTGGTGGCCAAAGCCACTTTGAAGCCCACCCCTACTCTGAATCTCTCCACGGCCTGGCTGGGCCACGTTATGACAGGCCTCTTACCTCTCCGCAACTGCCCCGGAACCTGGGGCTTGGGCTTCAGGATGAACTGGCACTGCCGGTTCCTGGGCAGCTGCTCCAGCTGTGATGTTTCCTGCTCCTCAGGAAGCAGCAGGCCGTTGCTGGGGCCTGGCCACTGGCCCACGGAGCCTCGGAGGCAACCCAGGATGATACTGAAGGGATGCTCATGTCCTGTGGCAACAACAACAACAGGCTGGCTTAGTGCTCTGCTGAAGTCCAAGAGGCCTGGCGAAATAACAAGCAGCAGAAGAATCGGCCCACTGGGATTCTGGGCCCTATGGCTGAAGGAGGCTGAGCCCAGGCGTGTCCAATGTCCAGGGGAAGGAGACCCAACCCAGGAGCCCAGGAAAGCCCATCGCAGTGACTGATCAAATCAAGTCAGGGAGCAACTGTTGGCCCTCAGAGGTCCAGTTTTCTTATCGGCTTGACCCCATTCACTTTAAGCTGCCATAAACGGAATTATCTCAGCCTGAGTTGCCCAGAGGACTCCTCTGGGTATGAATATCTGCAGAATGACAAGGGACCCAAGCCAGCTGTGGTCCAGCTGTTGAGCAAGGAAATGAGATCAGCCTGAAGCCAAAGGGGGTGGGGGGAAGGGGAATAATCTTTCCTTGACAGCAGGGTTTTCCTGATAAGGCTGTGCGGCTGCAGAGCAAACAATTGTCTGCCTCACAAATAGATGAAGCCCCGTCATCCCCTTGCCAAAAAGCCTCCACCACTGATCCTTTCCTGAGAAGCTTCCCCAAATGCCCTGACTTTAAGAAAGGGGAGATATCCGTGCACCTAACGCTTGAAGGGAAGGCAATGCAAAAAGGGGGAATTGCTCCTTTCTGGTTAAAAAGGACGCTGCCAGCCACCGAACCGCCAGAAGATAGGAAACCATGTTTTTTCCTGCCACCGACCTCTGGCCTCCAATGCAGAGGAGGGCACAGAAATGTGCCTGGCAATGCCGCCCAATTCCCCACCTGAGGGGTTCTCGGCCGGTGGTCTGTGGACCCCTGGGGTCAGCAAGGTCGTCTCAGGGCTCTGCGATGGGATGTGGAAATGGAAATGTACGAGGGCATGGACACCACACTCCCATGCTCTCTGCTGTAGCCTTCTTGGACTGTAACGGTCTCAATGGGAGATGCTGAGCTCAGAAAAGGGCTCAGCAGGGACAAGGCGTCTCTTGTCTCAGCAGGAGCTTGACACACACACCCTTGGAGGACACACCTGGGGCCTAGTTCTCACTGTACAAGGGGTCACACAACTGAGACCCGTGTAGAGCAGAATTTGGCTGTGCCAACGAAGGGGATTCCTGGGAAGGCCAGTCAGGCATTCTGAAGAACAGCCGAGGAGGCCACAAAGCTGCAGAGCCGGCTCTTCTCTTCCCTCAACTCATGGCGGCTGGGCAGGCTGCAAAGGCCTGGCCAACAGAGAGAGAGGGCAGTTCGCCACCAGAGTGACCCTTCCTGTGTAGACACCCCACCCCGCCCCAAATCCTGCACTGTTTCAGTTCCAGTTCATGAGGCTCCCTGTGGGCCCACCACTTTCTCACAAGGGCTCCCACTGCAGGCCACTGTGATGGGCTTACTGGTTGGCTGCACCCCAGGGGCCGCTTTGAAGGGAAAGGCCCAAACTGGTCCGTAGAGACAACAATGGGGGCCTTCTCACCAGTTTTGGCTCCAGAGATCTTAGTCCCAATTATAATCCTTTGGCAGTTATGAAACGGCCTTTGGGCACTCTGGGACAGGCCATTCCCCTCTTGGCCTCCATTTCAACAGGAAAAGCTTTCGGACTTCTTCCCACTTAGCTGTCAATCCAAACCGAGGCTCAAGGTTGCACTAGATACGTGGAGAAGTGATGGCACCCCAGGTATTGCTACACCATCAGGACCGCCTCTCTCTGGCTTGCTGGCTGGGATTGATTGATAGGAGGTGGTTCAAGAGCACCTGAAGGGCCACATATTCTCTACCCTTGTCTATACAGTACTGTGTTTGTGTGTGTGTGTGTGAGAGAGACTTTGATTGCACTAACAAGAAGGCTTTTGGCTAGAACCACACAGAAAAGGTCTTTTGAAAGCCTTGTGGATTTAGGTAACTCCACCCAGCTTGGCTAAGGTGAATCACCAATCCCAGCTGCAGCTGCAACTGCTCTCCCCACTCCCACCACCCTTCCAGAAAGGAAGAGTTCTTACCAATCAGAGGGTATGCAGGATTGTCTCTTCCTGAAATTACCCAGAGGTGATAGTCACTTGGTCTACCCTGTGAATGGAAGGAGAGAAGAATAGTGAAGATGAAGCTGTAGAAGGAGGAGAGCAATTGGATACGAAACAATAGAAAGGAGAACGAACAGGCCACACCTGGAAGGAGGCAGGGAGGGAATCAGGAAACCCAGGATTATGAATCGCATGGAAGGCAACCAAGTGTTGGCCTTGGAAGGAAGGGGAAGGTGCAGGAGAAGGTAAGACAAGCAGCCAGGAAGATGCAAATCCAAGCAAACACCCAGCCGCTGTGTTGCACTGCACCTCATCTATGCAAAGGTTACAGGGCCAGCACAACTGGGTCAGTGAACCTCCCTTTAATTTTATACAAACATTCCTATATACACACACACACTTATGGCCCAGCACAAACAACGGCAAAGATGGCTTGGAACTCCGTCCTCCCATAGCTGTGAAAAGGACTGTTTGGAAGAGGCTTTTGGGACCGCAGCTCTGCCCTCCCTGATCCACCTCATGGACTGTGTGCCTCGGTTAGGCTCATAAGTAACAGGGCCTGGGTCCCCATGAGGGCACAACTACTGCATTCCGACATGCAACTAGGCTACGTGCTTGCATGACTAGAGACTTCCTTACAGTGGCTCTCTCAAGAAAAGGACCAGCCGTTGGCTCAGCTGGGCCAGGCCAAAGGTGGCCACATGGGACAACCCTTGTGCATAATTGCTTCTGCACAATCACCTCACCATGACATGTTACGATTTATGAGGGACAACTGTCTGTTTCTCTGTGGAGTACCTGGCGCTTAGGGATTTTGCAAAGAGGATTTTAATGAAGATACTTCCACACTTTCTCCACCTCAGCAGCTGACTTGCTTCCTAGGCTAATGGACAGATCCACCTGGATCGCTGGATCCGGGGTCTCTCTCTCTCTCTCTCACGCTCTCTCTGAGGAAAGCCAGGAGCCATATTCCTCTCCCCACCAATGTCACTTAGCCATTTTTGACCGGATGTTACACTTATACTTACAGGAACCCCCGAATTTTCTGTGGCCTTTTTGATAATATTGTCAGCAGTTTCCATGTTGGAGATGCTTAATGTGGTGTTCTAAATAAAACAAATATACATCTTAATAATACCTATTCCTTTCTGAAAAAGAATATTTTAATGAATTAAGATCATCATATGAAACATATTTACAGCAACATTCTTTAACATATAAGATTACTAATTTGTCACATTATGATATTCTAGCTCTGAATTCCAAAGGCCTTACAAATTAGCAATATCCACCTTGAGGAAGCCCTTGGTTTTCTATAGCAATAAATAGGAGCTTTAGACTTTGCAATCTGGAAGCTTCAGAAACTGCTAATATCAGATCCCAATTTTTCAAAAATACATTGTCATTCTGAAATGTTGATTGATTGATTAAATATTATGTGCCCTCAAGTCAATGATGACTCCGGCAACCACCTAGACAGACCAAACTCCAGGATGATCTATGCGCAATGTGACCAGTGGAGGACCCATGGCCACTTGAATCGCCTCTGTCTACCTTCAGGTTGAGTGTCCTCTTTCCTCCCACCTTTCTAAGCATCAAAACTTTCTCCAGAGAGCTGGATCTTTGCAGATGTGCAGGGTAATTTGAGGCTGGGCACTTGTGCCTCAAGTGAGAACTCTGGTTTTCATTTGTCTGATAATCTACGTGCCCATTTCTTGGCTATCCACAGAGCTCTCAGGAGTCTTCTCCCATACCAATATTCAAAAATGCCAGTATGCTTTTTATCCTCTTCTTCAAAGTTCAACTTTTGTTTCCAGGGAGCATCACTGTTTACAAAAGTCTGATCTTGCGGCTATGATCACATCCAAATTCTTCTTGCAGTTGTAGAATGATTTTGAAGATATCATCAACAAAAACTTGGTATTAAAATTGTCTTCTCCCCAAGTTGTTATACAAACAAAAACGTCCAATGCATTTTACCTCCTAAAATGTCATTCTTGGCATGGAAGCAGGGTTTGAATTTAAATTCCCTGATTTTTCAAATATGTTTAACACTCTTTAATGACGGAAAGACAATTGAATTTTGGCTAAAAGAAATTCGTCACCTATTGATGTTATTTTGGAGGCTTGGATCCCCTCACTCATTATTTTAAGTTGCAGTTTTTCTTTCAGCTTTTAACAACAACAACAATTTCTTTATTACTCACAGAGGAGCTTTTCTCCTTGTCCATCACCAAAATCTGCATGGGCAAAGTTCTGGCGTACTCAGTCTGCTTCATTTCATAGATGTGCCTGTAATTCAAATATTGAAGGTGAGTTCAGAAATGCTGTGCTGCACAGTGTAATTGTATTAAGTTGAATAGAAAAAAGACATTTAATGTCCTCTGAGGAATCCTAAAATTCCTCTGCCTGGGAATTTTGGAACTCCCACAGAGATTTCATTGGAATTCCATTATTCGGTGGAGATGGGGCATCTGCCCAAGATGATGTCCTACCTCATGAATGCCCAGAATGGACTAAAATTGGGAAAGCCATCATTGTGGGGGGAGGGGGAGCGAGTATGTCATAAAATGAAGCTGGCGCTCCCCATTTTTCTCAGTCTAGGTCTCCTTTCATCTCTAGCCTTCTGAAACAGGGAGCACAGGCAGGGAATCTCCTGACCCTCAACTCTGATTCTTGGCTGGCCTCCCTGCTCTTGATCAGGACTTTTTATTTATTTTTTTATTTGATTTGATTTCTCAATTGCTTACAAGATAATAGGAATAAGTATAAACATAGTTATGAACACATGGATACATATAAGAAAAATAAAAGAAACAATAGGACAGGGACGGTAGGCACGTTGGT
>JANHFN010003558.1:50436-60875 GCA_032468175.1 Toxicocalamus goodenoughensis
CTCTCTGAAGTGAGAGTTTCTCCTAACTCTAACTCCTAGAGTTTCCAATAGGACTCCTGCAATTCTATGGAAGAAATTGGCATCTTCAAAGAAAAAAATGAATATAAATATCAAGGTATCTTTACTCATTATTTGCCTGTCTCCTCTTTTTCTTTTCACAGGAAATGCTGGCCCACAATGTCATAGAATAGGAGGACAGTGTGTTCGCTTTGTGCAAAGGAGAAATATTATCTGTTTTGGGAAACTGGATTGCCCAATTGGATGGTTGTGCTGCAGGACGTAAGAAAAATCTCTTTTAATAGAAATACTAGAAATATATTGTATATTGAGATATTCTGCCTGATATTGTTTGCATTCACAAAGCTTTGCAAAGCACAGAATTTACTTTAAACTCATTTTGATCAACCTATTATTTTATCTCATTTGTACAGCTGGAATGGAAAATAATGTCAACTCCATCTACCACCCGGATTGTCTTCAAGATATGGCCAATGACCTGAGATTACCGCCTGCTTTATCTTTCTTTACATGAATCAAATTGCTGTCTATCAAACTCAAAAACATTTATGCATTGAAGTAAAATTTGGCAAATATCCCTTCAAATAAAGCTAAATGAGCATTGCAGACATTGTGCAACTTCTTTAACAAGGACCTGGGAAATTATATTTCCATGAGAAAGAGAAGGAGGGAGAGAGGTGGAGGGAGAGGGAGGAAGGGGGGCATGTCTTTGCCTACATTTCAATGTGAAAGGTGTTACCTGCTTTTCAACCACATATTATACTGTAATTTCACACAGTCTCATTCTTCCCCTTCTGTTTACTTATTGTAATAGTTATTTTGCCACTGAGGTTTTCCATCTGATAGGGTTGCTTGGGCAGAAGTAGTATCAAATCAAAGTTAAGCTAAGACCTCAGAATGGAGCAAAAAAAGAAAAAGAAATACTTAAATTTATATTAAATACTTTGGGATACTATTTAGCATAATAATGACTTTGTCCAATGATTTAATATCACCCTAAGCTGAGTGTTGATAAAAGAAAGGAAGATGTAGCAAGAGGAAATCTGCATGGGGGAAAGGGATCTTTAGGGATCTTTTCCTGGACCATTCTTTTTGTTAAATAGACAGACCAACAGGTGTTATAACATTTATTTTATTTACCAGGATAAACAAATAGATAGACTCCAGAATAAAATCAAATTATCAGAAGGTGTGTCAGATAGGATCTGATGCAGACAAACACAATCAGCAAGTGAGGGACAGTTTTGTGGACACTGATCCTAATAAAGGGTTGTGGTCTAACAATATACACAGGGGACAATATAATTTTTACAACCAATATCCGTATAAAACTGAACCTATTTAATTTCGCCTACTCCCCCAAGTTTCACTTCCACATTTTCTGCTTCTCCTTTATCACAATATCTAAATTTATCACAGAATGTAAACATTTAACTTGTGACACAAATCATCCTATAAAATGTCAGCTATGAATGAAACTTCAATGAAAATAATTGTTGAAATACAAATAGTGATTACTAGTGTAATTCTAGGAGCAATCGTTTACACATATCCATTATTTATCAGCCTTTTTATTGCAGCATTTTTACAACATAGGCAGGGTACATGTAACACAGAAGTTACTGTCAGCTGGAGCAACAATAAATCCACTCCACAGGTTCATTGGTCCAAAAGATAACTTTATTAAACATGACTGCAGTAACTGGTGCCTCCCAGCAATGGAGGAACATGGATTTAAAGAAAGACAAAGCTATTATAACCCCTTCACCCTCTCCCCTTGTGTGAGGGCTTTGGTTCACATTCTTTCTGCTTTGCACAGAACTTTCTCAGTTCATCTTGTTATCACATTTGGTTAGTTTGCAGTTGTTACATTCTTCATGCCTAAGACAAAAGTACTCCTCCGTTTGCACATTGCATGTTTCATTCTGCTCGTACGTCATGAACTTTGAGACATAGTTAAAATCACTCAAGGTTACTTCTCACTTCTCACAGGACTATCCTTGAAATGAGTTCAGAAGCTTTGGCTGGTTCAGGGTGCACAGCAAGAGCAATCTCTGGGGCCTCTAGAATGACTCATATTACACCTCTGCTCTGCGAACTGCACGGGCTATCAATTTGCTTCCAGTTCAAAGTGTTGATTATTAACTCCATGGCATGGGTCCAGGCTACTTGATGAGATGTCTTATCTTCAGACAAGCTCTATTCATGTTGGCAGAGGAGGCCTGCTGCAGATCCCGTTGGCCAAGCTACTGTGACTGGCAGAATCCAGAAGAACAGCCTTTTGTGCTGTAGCACTGGCCCTCCGAAATATTCTGCCTCCCCACCAGGGTGCCTATCCTTCCACAAGGCCTGGGGACTCAATAGGTGTGTACCAGAGGTGGGTATTCAGTAGGTTCTGTCCAGTTCTGGAGAACCGGTAGCGGAAATTTTGAGCAGTTTGGAGAATCGGCAAATACCACCTCTGACAGGCCCCGCCCCTATTTATTCTCTGCCTCCCGAGTCCCAGCTGATCGGCTGGGACTTTTTTTGTTGCCCTGCACAGGAGAATGGAGCTGGAAAGCAGGTTACTGGGGTGGGGTGGGAATGGAGATTTTGCAGTATCATTCCCCTGCCACGCCCACCAAGACATGCCCACAGAACCAGTAGTAAAAAAAATTGAATCCCACCACTGGGGTGTACCTCACTAGAGGTGGTTACTGCACTACTTAGCTGACCTCTCCCCCTTGCACTTTCAACTTCCCCTCCATTCCCCTTTTTAATTCATACTATTGTCTTTTGTTGTTTATTTTTATTGTCTTGTTGTTATTGTTGTGTTTACATTTTATCATTTTATTCTGTTTTACTGTTGTAAACTGCCCAGAGTAACCCCACAGTGGGATGGGTGGCACATAAATTTATCAAACAAACAACCTGATCCTAGTCATTTTGAAGGAATTACTCCCGTTTGTTTGTTTTTTCCCTGTAGTGATAATGGCACCAGTAAGAAAAGCCCAGACCTTGAACAACTATCCAATGATTTCTCCTTCCTTAGAGATATTTTAATAAATCACACACACACACACACACACACACACACACACACACACACACACACACCACTTCCACGTGGCTCTGATAGATATTTTTATAGGCATTTGCATCCATCTCTTACAAAGCTCTTATTTAGGTTAAGCCATGAATTCAACTATCTTGAATATGAATCCTTCCATCCCAACAATCCAAAGTATTGGGATTTGAATGCTATTCCTTGGAAGGTTTAAACATCCATTTTAGATTCTAAAATTCCAGGGACAATGAATTTTTGGTATTAGTTGGTCGGTATGTTTCAAAATTATCACGGAGTACAGTTAGCAATGGCTGTAAAGCAAACTGGATAATCTATGAGGGTCAGATAAATAGTGCCAAAGAAGAATGGAAATTCTCTTCTGCAGCAGATCTGCAGCATGCTGTGGGATTCATGAAGAAAGGATTTTTATTTTAAAAAAAGAAAAAAAAAGAAAGGAGCTGAAATAAAGAACAGGGATATATTGCACCTCCATTTATTGTGGTTCCCCCCCCCTTGTTTAACGCTCTCCAATATGCAACATGGCTCATTCAGACCTGATGACATACAGTAGTTTGTATCTGGATGGTCTTCAGAATACTTGCAGAGTTGCCATAGTGATAAATGTAAGCAGAGTCAATAGTATATATACAAATATATCTTAAGACTAGTTCTTCCTTCAAAAGTACTGATTATAATATCTTAAATGCTCTCACATCTGAAGATGTAATATTTCATCACTCTCATGAAGTGTCTGTTTGGGATTTCATTTCTTTTTTTAATCCTCTTATAACTTGCATGTCACTGCAAATAATGACTCAGGTTGATCTAAAATAAAACATCCCTAATTTTTTGCATTTCTAATTGCTGTTGCCTGATACTTTAAAATATTTGTTTCTTCAACACAAATGTGTTTTTGCTGCCAGTCAAGGTACCCATTCAGCGATGATGATTTGGTGTGATGGCTTAATAAAGCAAGCATTTCCTTTCATATGGATAACTACATTTCTGGGTCTGATTGCTCCTAACATTTCACACATCTAAAGTATTATCCTTCACTTCAAAGGAATGAATAAATGAGAATTACCTACTTAAAAGACAAAAACCCGACATATAAAAATGAAGAGCTTTCCATAAGAGTTCTGTTAAGTCCCCAGAGAGTTACTATGGTGACTTGATAATTGTGTAGAGAATTCTTCAGTCCCTGCAGAATTATGGAATCACCATTTAACTGAAGCAGAGAACTCTAATTAACCACCCAAGCTGTAAGTTTGCTCAGAAGTAAGCCCCATTCTGTTCAATGGGGCTTATGCACAGGTAAATGGAAATGGGATTCCAATCTAAATATCCTTAAATATCTATGATCCAATCTTTCCAAGGTTCAGTTGTGAATGACTAATGCTATTTCCATTTTAAGTGTTTTGTAATAGAAGCCTCTTTCACTCTTTCCAGCTCTTGTGCTAATGCTGAGTCCAACAATCCAGGTGATCACTTCCACATTTCTTAGAATCATTGCAGAAATGTTTGTAATGGTGCTTGGCTACCATTTTGTAGCCGTAGCCACAGCACTTAGACTTATATACCACTTCATACTGCTTTACAGCCCTCTCAAAGCAGTTTACAGAGTCAGCATATTGCCCCCAACAATCTGGGTCCTCATTGGCCAACCGCAGAAGCCTGGAAAGATGAGTCAACCATGAGCTATGCAGAATGAAAGTCCTGGAGTGAGCAATGGGTTAGCCTGCAGTACTGCCTTATAACCCCTATGCCACCACAGTGTTTATATTTTATATTCATAAATTGAATATTTTAATGCTATATGGTTGTTTTTTTCTTGTTTCTTGTTTATTTTCATCCTATAGGCCAGCAAAGCTGGTTGAGGAATTCTGGGAGTTGAAGTCCACAGGTCTTAAAGTTGCCAAGGTTGGAGACCCCTGCTATAGGCCACCCAGAGTCATATTGTTTGAGTTGGGCGACCTTATCAAACTTTCTTTTTGATGCCTTCAAGTCAGTGTTGACTCTTGGCAGCATGGACTAGTCCCTAGTTTGGAAATAGTTTGGGATATTTTTTCATCCTAGGACTAAGAAAGAGTGATTGGCCCAAAGTCACCCAGCTGGTTACCCAGTAAATAAGTAAGTAAGTAAGTACATAAGAAAGAAAGGCAGTAATTGAAACTGAAATGCTGCTACTCCTCTTTCTCTCATCACTGGGGAATTATTAGACTTGTAAATTCCTTATCCTCCACCAACAACACATAGCTTCATCTACTGGTGAAGGTACCAGGCTAGAAAGCCAGAGACTGTGAATTTCTAGTCGTGCCTTAGCCTTGAAAGCCAGCTGGATGACCTTGGACCAGTCACTCTCTCAGCTCAAGTCATTTCCCAAGATTGTTATTGTGGGGGAAATAGGAGGAGGATGTGTTGGATATGTTCTCTGCCTTGAGTTGTTTGTAAAAATAATAAAGGTGGGATACAAATAAATGAATAATAAAATAAATAAGTAAATAGCATCTATGGCACATGAATGTGCAAGAAACAAGAATTATTTCAAAATGAAGTAACATTTCATTACATCTGGTTGTCTAATTATCCTGTTTGGTCACCATTTTATATTTAATATATTGGTTTTTTTAAAGTTATCTTTCTTGTTTTATATTATTTTAATTTTTGTTTCTATTGTGCACCTCCTAAAGTCCTTTATGTGTGTTGGGCACCCCTATTATTGCTATTAACCGTATCTCCCAGTACCTTCAAAATGCACTATGTTTGGTTATTATCCACTTCAAGTTTGAAAATGCCACTGACTTCTCTCAAAAGCATTGATAAATAAAGCCAAATTACTGTATTTAGATGAAATGCTCCCAGGTAATAACTATACTTTGATCTTTAAATTTCATTGTTATTTCATGTTGTTGCTGTTTCTGTTGCAAAAGAGGGTTTTACAAAATACGGCCTCCCATATTGTTTCATATGGACTAACCAATGTGTCAGGGAGGAACATCAATTATATAATACATATTAATATTTGTGCAGCTATCTTTTCTAATTTCTGTAATCCCAGATATTCATCTTTCATTTTCATGATCATATCCATAATAAGGCTGTCTCTTGTACAACTTAAACAGAATTTAGCACTTAAAGCATGAAGGAAGGATTGAGTGGCGAAAATGTATAAAGAGATTGTAGAAAGGCCCAGAGTGGGGTCAAAAAGTTGCAAACAAAAAGGCTGTGTGGAGAGATAGGGTCAGCTGCAAAGCTGAAAATTGGAATGAGAGGATGCCAAGAAGGAGATAACGAACATTGAGATCTGTAAGACAATGACTTGTTGTCTGTCAGCAAAATAATTTGTTGAGAGTTACAAAAGACTTATTATACAACCAGCAGATGGACACATCCCAGAGAGAGGAAATTGGCAAGACCAAGGAAAGACCTTAGAGGTCATGGGTGCAACACTAAAACTTTGATCACTGTAGAAATCAACCAGACCCTGAGGGAAGGCCTTCTTTTTTCTTAGAAGGAATTGTGCCCAACAGCAATAAGGATTTCTTTAATAAAAACCGAGTTGTGTTAAATTTAAGTCATATGCTAAATGTTCCAAGTAATGATCCTGCAATGTAGGACTGATCATTCATTTGTAGAGATCAGTAAGCTAAACAGAATTGTGTCTTAAGTTGTATCCAACAAGGCTACCCTTCCTTCCTTTCTTCCTTCCCTCTTCCCTCCCTCCCTCTCTTCCTAATACAGGTGATCTATTCCTGTTTTAAAAACAAATGTTTTATCTTTAAATTCTAAGCTGAGAGAACCAGCATTTTTTAGTCTAAAGGCAAGATTGACCATTGAGGAATATACAAAATAGCATTCTAAGCCATTGGAATAAGCAGGAATAATGGAAAAAACATATTTTATTTTATTGAAATCAATTATATATGGAAATAAAATCAAAATAGTTTGTCTACTTCCCATGTTTTAATAATGTTCTCTTTTACTTTTCCTCTTCTCAAAGTAAGAAAACAATTTTTGGAGGTCCTCTAGGGCTGCACCCAGGGTTTTTCAGAAGCACATTTGCACCTGAGGGTTTAGGGTAAACTTCAAGTAATTTATGCTTGCTCTAACAGCTTCAAAGATAGCCAAGAACTGAATATTCATAGGTTCTCCTTCCAATGCGCTGGTTTATGATTCAAGGAAAAAAACTCCATATCCTCTCTGCACAATTCAAATTATTTGTCTGCATATATAGGTATATATTTATAAGGTAATTTGCCCCCCCCTCTGAGAAAGAGCAAGACAAGATTGATTGTAAAGATGCCAACAAGTCTTAGTGATTTGCTGCAGGTGGCATGATAAAGTACTTGTATTTAATTTTTATTTCCAAATTTCTGTATGATGCCATGGTGGTATGTTTGGCTCTCAAAGCCCTTTCCAATTGCTTTGGCCCTGGAAGCCTGTTTTAAAAGCAGCAAAAAAAGAGTAATTATAAACAAAGATATTGGACCTCCAAATGAATGGAATAAGTCTCTGCAGAGACAAGAGAGAGAATAATAATTGCAGAGCTGGTGCACAGGGAAGTGGAATAGTTAAATTGACCAACTGGAAAAGGTATGAAATCCTTTCAGTGGAAAACCAACTGCCTCCATTGGCTGCAGAAATATAGATAAAATCTGGGTTCTTGTTCCTGTTTTGCACTATTGTTATAAACCTCTTCTCCCAAACATTTTTCCCTCCATGTATATAATTGTTTGGTACATTATCTTGCTGTGATTATGGCACAGGTATAAACATTTGCAGAGGTAGCTGGCAACCATCAATTGATAACTTTAATGCTAACCCATTTGGTAAGAAAAAGCACATGACAGCCCAAATAAGTGGACATAATCAATTGATGTGCAAAACCTGTTTGTCAGCAAAAACTTTTTGGCAGACAAATAGAAACAAGAACCAAACTTTAAAATGTAATAACAATGCAAGTATCATTTTAAAAAGAAAATATTTTTTAGAAAAGCTATTATTGAAGGTCCTGTTTAATAAAGCCACATTTTGATTATGATTCACACAAATTATGGCTAAGGACATCAACACATAGTGTTTCTTTTACTCTGTGTGCACATTGGGAATATGTGTTGTGTATAATTTAAGAACAGCCCTACTGGACCAGCCCAAGGTCCATTACTGTCTAGCATTTTGCTTCTTATAATGGCCAGCTCTGGAGTAGATAAAGATGGAGATATACCCCATGCCTGCTGCTGTTTCCCTGCAACTGATATTTGGGTGCTTGCTGTACTATATTTATTTATTATTTTATATATCCTGTATTAAATGTAGGGACTAGAACTGCTTACAATATTCCAGATGTAGAGGTACCATAGATTTAATATATTATAATAGATTTAATATATATTTTATAAACATTTGTTAGTTTTGAAAATATTCCACAAGAAAATGCTAGAAAAGTTAAACCACCTTTTTTTCATCAGGGTGCTTTATTCCTATGTATAATATCAGGATGAAACTTCAATTTTATCCCTGAATACATCTCCACATTTATCACTCAAATAAACATTGTTAAAGTTTTCACAGCGTTTTTTTTAGCTTCATCAATTCAGGCATAAACATCTCCCACATTTCTCCATTCACATTCCTGCCCTTGTCAGTTACACCTGGTGCACATACTCCATATGTGGGTTACTTAACAGAATGACCATTGGCTAAGATGGAATACTGCCTACTGGCAAGCATGCTAGTACCATGTAAACATAAATGTGTTGCTTGTAGGTTCTGCCAAAATGAAAATGCAACAGACAGTAGCAGGAAACAAACCATAAACGTATAGTTACAAGATGGTGGGATGAGAAAGCAATTTCTCTAGCCAAAAACCATTAAAGCCATGTAATTGAAGGCTGAATTACACATATTCTGAGATTTAAACTGGAGGGCCTTGCTGTTGATAATGGTTGCAATAATTACTCTGATGAATCTTATCCATACCTTCCAATCCATCCCAGCAGCATCCTGGAAGCCTTTCTGGGGAAAGAATGGTCCTTTCCTCCACACTATAACTACTCAGTAGGATCATCTCCAGAAAAATTGATGGTATGGGGGCAAAAAGGGATGGCAAATTGGAAGAAGGTAACATTTCTTCTAGATGAGTTATGGCTACTCCTATCTCTTGGCTTTATCCCTGAACATGGAACAGCAATATATCATGAATACTTAAAATTAAAGTATTTATTTATTTATTTATTTATTTATGAGGAAAATATACCATTCTAGGGGGTGGACTTTGTTGTTAAAATTAATTTTAAGAAAGTTACAATGAAGAGCAAACACCTGTATTGCCATTATTAGTATTTTCCTAAACTCACTCTGTCTGTCTGTCTGTCTGTCTCTCTCTCTCTCTCTCTCTGTTTGTCTGTTAAAATATTCTCATTGGGTAGAGGTAGATGTCAAAAATCTCTTATTCTTTCTCCCTTTCTTTTTAATCTGATTTCAAATACAGATTTTTGCATAAATGAACCAAACATTTCCATTTTAATCTCAGTTCATTAATACATAGATTTGGGTCCTGGATGTCTAGTTACTTTATCAACTGGGGTCATCTGACTTGATTTCACCAGGTATTGGTAAAATATAAGGATTGCAGTTTAGATCCTATCCTTGATTCTGTAATCATCTTTCTGGAAGAATGTCTAGGCAGACTTCCCAATTGGTAAATTTAAAACCCCCTGTTTTGGTGCATTTGAATGAATATCTAGATGGTCTTGAATTTCCTCTGTGTGTTTCTGATGAGATGTTGCTGTATCTACCCATTTCTCCTGTTCATTAATTCAACATATTAAAAAAATTAAATTAAAATACCAATCTTCTAAGTACAATTTTAAAAGTAGGTTCTAGCTGTTTTGTTCTTTATATTTACCTCTCCTTCTCTGTGCAAACATACACACACATACCACACCCATGCATATGCTATGTTCTGAATATAACAATAAACCAAACAACCAAGGATTACAAAAAATATAAATCATATGATCACAGCCACCATCTTTACTTCTTCTTTTTTTTAACTCCCACTTTTTACCCAGTAAATGCCTCTGCAATGCCCCTTTGGGTTTGGTTTGGTCTTTTGAAACATGGCAGAAAGTGATTGTTCAAATCATCCCTACATAAACATTTGCTACTCTACTCCATAGCCATTCTACAAGGGAACGCTTTGGGAAATAACATAAGGATAGCTAGGTAGTGGGGAAGATGAGGTACAGTCTTCATTTTTAGTTATGCCAAAATCCTGATCAAATGACAAACTACTTCTAAAACTAAAATCTTATGGTATCTCTGGACAACTGCATAACTGGATAGAAGCATTCCTGTCAAACAGACAACAAAT
>JANHFN010003558.1:79111-91272 GCA_032468175.1 Toxicocalamus goodenoughensis
GGATTCAATTTTTTTTACTACCGGTTCTGTGGGCATGGCTTGATGGGCGTGGCAGGGGAAGGATACTGTAAAATCTCCAGTCAGAGGTGGGATTTGCCGGTTCTCTGACCTACTCAAAATTTCCACTACTGGTTCTCCAGAATTGGTCAGAACCTGCTAAATACCATCTCTGCCATATTGGTTATGTAAGTGAAAGCGTTAACTGGTGTGAAAGTGTTTTAATTCTAGACCAATCAAAAATTTAATCAGATATAATCAGATATTGAAACTCTTATAAACAAGCCATTGCTTATATGTGTTTTACTTGAACAAAGTTTTTTTGAAGAAAGGATATATCTAAAATTGCTCCACAGTAACCTAAATACTTTGCAGGGTTCTATTTGTTGTTAGAAGTCTTTTCCAAAAAAATCACTTTGATTTTAGTTTAATTCATTTTATGTTTTGTCCAGAATATTCAACAATATTGCAGTCAACATTTCCAACCATTCTTGACATATAGAAAAGAAAATTCACAATAACCAGTTGATGGAATTCTTTTTGAAGTTCGCTAAATTTGGAAATAATTAATCTCTAAGAGGCAATAATAAATGGACCCCAAAGACAACATCTTTATAATAATTAATCCCTCAATTAATTATTATAAATGTAATCGGCAAGCCCAAAGCAGCCACGATCTAGAGCAGGGGTGGACAACTATGGACCCTTTATGACCTATGGACTTCAATTCCCAGAATTCCTGGGCCAGCATAATTGGGTGTTGAAGTCCACAGTTCGTAAAAGAGCCATAGTTGCCCAGCTGTGATGCAAAGAAAAAATGTAGTAGACTTGTCCACAAAGGTCACCTCAATGATGTATTTCAGAGTGTTCTATACATACTTGCAAGAATTAAAGAATGAATCTTATCCACTTTTGAAAATAACTGATTCAGCACAATGAATAACTTCCTCATTTATTCTATAAAATCTTTTCATGCATCTTAGTATTTATAGATCTATGGTTATCAGATGTCTATTTTCCATTTTAATACTGATGAAACCATTTCCCTTTTGTTACCATGATATTTTTGTTGCAATGATGAAGTCACCAGGATCCAAGCTCAATTTGAAAGACACTTTAACTTTTTGAGGTAATATTTTATTTTCACTCATATAGGGAAATCAAATGAAATCTTTATTACCGTCAAACATCAGCATAGATTGGGAAATCAAATATGGGAAATATGAGGAAATTTATCAAATATATTTCTAAAATAAATAACCCAATATTTTGCATGAAGCTCAGGGCATTCTGAATGTTCCATTGAAACGTTGTCTTTTTTCTGCATAGTAGAAAACTGATTTGATGCATTCCACACTAGTGAACAGTTGGCTATTAAAACTGGTGTGTTGCTTATCCTAAGGTCACTGAAGTAGGGAGGATGATACTCCTACTATCCAGATGGCAGAGAAATTGGCAAAGGGGTGAATATGAACAACAGTTAAGCATATGTTTTGAAGGCTGGGCCTCTGCGAATAGCCAGATACAGCTTGGCCCAGCAAAGAAATAACAGCAATGGATTCAGTTCAAACCACCCATGAACAATATAAAAACAAAGGTTGACTCCTGGTGACCATGGTAATCTTTCTACAGCATTTCAGAAGCAATCTTCCTGAACATTTTGTTTCATTTTTCCAATCTGTTTTAAAATGAATTATATATCAAGGTTGTGAATGCTTCAAAAATGATTCAGAAAAATATCTTTGCAACATGTATGAGAGGAGTATGGTGGTTCACATGGTTAGGACAGTGGGTTGGTTGGAGTTTAGCAAGCCCACGTTCGGGCTGAGTTCTGGTCCTTCACACTAGCTCCCACCGAGGACATGAAAAGAGCCCCCAACTGGGTGTCCCCTGGGCAATACTGATGTCACTGGCTAATCCTTTCAACTGGAAGCACCAGATTGAAACAGCACGAGTGCCATGCAAACATATATGAGAACGGCATCTCTCAACCTGAATAAAAGGGGTTACTACTCTAACCTTAAAAGTTCCTTATTCTAGAATTTTGCAGTCTACAAATGGCCGTCTTAACAAGACACAAATTGTAAGATGTTGGAAAACTGAGACTGGATGGGAAAAACCACAGCAGTTTCCCCAATTCTAGAATATTGAAGCTGATTCTAGAGCAAGTGATGCAAACTCCTTTATTTTCATTTTGATACAAGTAGTCCTTGAGGTACCACTACATTTGGAAACAAAATTTCTGTTGCTAAGCAAGATTATTGTTAAGTGTATTCCATCTGATTTGACCATCTGTTTTGCCATGGCTGTTAAACAAATCACTGCATTTGTTAAACGAATTATGGTTATACTACGTAAATCCAGCTTCCCCTATTGACTATGTTTGTTGGAAGTTGGCTGGGAAAGTAACAAATGGTGATTCTTTGAGCCCAGAATGCTGCAACTGTTGTAAATACATGAAACTCAAATGCACAAATTTTATCATGTGACCGTGGGGATGCTGCAGTGGTCATAAGTGTAAGGACCAGTCGTAAATCACTTTTTTCAATGTTGTTGTAACCTCGCATGGTTGCTAAATGAATGGCTGTAAATTCAAGGACTACTTGCGTTCTTTGAAGTATTTAGCCAAAATGCAAGGAATACCATATAAGGTCAACCATATACTGTCACCATATATTGCTCAGTGGTGTTTTTCAGCCTCATATTGGCTGGGGAATTCTGGGATCTAAAGTCCATACATCTTAAAGTTAAGGTTGAGAAATTTTGACATATAGCTGACAGTTTGAAAATAGGGTGCACACTTCTGTGGAACTGGCTTTATTATATTTAGCTGTCTGCAGGCTCTTTCCTTCTTAGTGTAATGTGTTGAGATTATAATGATTGCTTCTTGCTAAACCTGCATTCTCTTTCTTCCAACGTCTTTGATCTGGTTTCTAGAGAAAAAGTTTCCAGTGTAAAACACCAAAGGCCTTCCTTTTTAAACAAATAAATCTTGGTATATTCTGGACCACGTTAAATGCTTTTCTCAAGCCATCTGAAAGGTATTGTGGGTGATAGTGACAAATGACTTTTGATGCCTTGCCTTACCTTGCCTTGCCTTGCCTTGCCTCCCCTCCCCTCCCCCTTAGCATGCAGGATCCATAGGCTACAATCCATCCCTACATAAAGATTTTTCTCTTCTCATTTGTGCTTAGTTGCTTAATCATGTGGTATTTCCAGATGTCCTGACCCTCTACATGCTCCCATTTAGCTGTCATAGCTAGGTAATTGTAACCAAAAATTGCATGCCTATTCCTATGTTAAAGCACTCTAAAATAGCAGTCAGTCTGACCCATTATAACTTTACCTCTTATCTTGCAATGTTTGCCTGGGGAAACAAAGATATTAAGGTAAAATTCACTAATATCATCCTCTACATTCCCAAATGCATCCACTTCCTCTGACTTTTCACTCTGAGCTATCTTTCACTCCATTTTCCCTCTCAGATACAACTATTTTGGCTTTTGATAGACCCATCACCTTTCTTGCATCTTACAACCTAACATTCTCTGTACATCATTCAGTTTTCAGCTAGCAACATGACATCAATCGCCTATAAAATATACACATATTCATACCCCCAATCAAGTCACCTTAAATGTTGCTGCAAACATTTCTTATATTAGTCACAAATACATAAAAATAACCAAGGAAATACTACACCTCCTTGTCTTCCTGCCTGCTCATAGTAGAACCAATAGTTAAGCATAACTTTTACTCTTATGAATGCTTTACTTCCATTATATACTCATTTTACCTCATTTAGCAATTAATCTCTGTTCGCTTTATTATACCCTTTCTCTACAACAACAAATATGCAGCATATTTTCTCATATTTATGCCATTTTCAATGATCTGCTGCTCATTTATCATTGTTCATATGGTTTGGGTCAGAATTCTGCCAAACACTTTTTCATGTGCACTTAAGTTAACCTCCTCATTCATTCTGGTTACCTTTCTCATAAGTACAGCCATTCCATAGGTGAACCACATCCATATTACAGGTAATTCTTGACTTACACACATTCAGTTAGTGACCGTTCTAAGTTACAACAGCACTGAAAAGGTGACTTACAGTTTTTCACTCTTACAACTATTGCAGCATTCATCCCAAGTATGATCAAAATTCAGACACTTGACAACTGGCTCATATTTTTATGATGGTTGCAGTGTCCCTGGGTCTTGTGATCATCTCTTGTGAACTTCTGGTGAGCAAAGTCAATGGGGAAAGCCAGGTTCACTTAATAACCAACTTAACAACTGCAATGGTTCACTTAACAATTGTGTCAAGAAAGGTTGTAAAATGGGGCAAAACCCATGCAACCACTGTCTCACTTAGCAACATAAATTTAGGACTCTACTATGACCATCAGTCAAGGACTACCTGTATTAACAATTCTGTAGTGATGCCATCTACATCTACAGCTTTTATTGATTTTCAGCATTCCACAGCATTTATGTCTCTCATTTCATCCAGTTTTATCCTATAACATTTAAGGGGCTTCCACCTTTGTCTTATCAATATTCATTCCTGTAGTGGATTGCATAATTACTATGACTGACTGGGATATTTTAATCATACATGATTACATATGTTCCAGTTTTTGCAGACCTCAGTTGAGTTACTTTTTTTGGAGGTTCTAGAAAGGTAAGCAGTGAAAACCCCTATTCCTAACTTTAATGTCCTTTGTTGGTATGCAAAACAGATAACAATTCTCATTCAAATTTTCATGTCCACTGTCATAAGTCACTTTTTTCAGTGCTGTTGTAACTTCGAATGCTCATTAATTAAATTGTTGTAAATCAAGGACCAGCTGTATCTGTTTCTTTGCCCTCATTTTTTTGTAGCAATCATTCCTTCCATGTGCATTTTTTCATCCATAATCTCTTTCACTTTATTATTCCATCAGTCATCCTTTTTCATACTTCCCATTAGCTTCACTCCATGTGCTTTGGTGTCACTCTGTAACATAATTCTTTTCCTCAGTCCCGAACAGCTTTCCCCACAGTCTTCATTTCATTTTCCATTCATTCAGTTGGGAGATATATTTGTCTTCCAATACTTCTCATACAAGATTCATATTTCCCTCTACACTCATTATACATTCATTATTGATTCATTCACTTATTTCCTTTCCAATAATCTAGCATAAATTTAGAAATCTCATGTGTTCTAGTGGTAAGGAATGGATATCATAGGCCATAGATGCACAAGAGAAAAGTGAAACCTGGAGCTGGAAGAGTAGTGAGTCAGAACATTGACAACATGGAGAAGTGCTTATGCAGGTTGATTGCATGCTTTGTAATAACGGATATTTTCAGGGGAATATTAATAATTTCCAGAAAATCATGAGGGAGTTATTAGATTGGCATATTATGAATTGGGCGATTCTATGTTTCTCTCCGATTTCTTCTGGGATTATTTAGAGGGGATTGGGCTTAGTCCCTTGATTTTTATAAGGTGTCAGCCCCTAATCCATCCTGAATTGGATTTGGGGCTGCCACAAGGAAGGATGGGTAACCATGGGAATGAGAGTGAAGTGAGAAGGGAGGATATCCACAACAACATTCTTTAGCCAGGCTGAGTCGCTGGAGTTTGGAGGGGGGTGACTGGATTTGGCGGGAGTTCAGAATGGAGGTGGGTTGGAGAGAGTGACTTGAGGGTCATCAGTAAGGAAGTTGGACATGAGTTTAATATAGCAGGGGGAAACACGGGAATTCAGATTTGGGTTTTCCCAGGTGTCCCAATATGACTTCTCTAATAAATTCTTACTTGGATTGACTTTGTCTCTGAGTGTTTCGTTGGAACGTAGGCATAATGATTGTTGTTTTAGGACAAAGTTCCCCAACCTTTTCAGCTTTGCAAACCAGCAGGGTGGGGAAGGGTCCGTATGAGCAGCAGGCTCAAATGCGCAGCTCCATTTGTGCAAGCGGCATGCCTGCATGTCTGCTGCTTGTGCAAGTGGGGATACATGCATGCACACATGCTCGCCTGCCACTTCACAACCAGTTCAGAATGGCTCAAGGCCCAGTATTGGTACTTCCGTTTTAGAGTTCATTCTTTTGAGCCAAAATTGCAGACTTTCTGCATGGGTAGATTTTTCAGTACCTTGCTTTTTTCAGATTTTTATCTAACAATGCTTTCCCCAATGCAATAAAATAATATTTCCTTTTCATTTATGGGTGCAGGGGAAATTCTATTCAAAGCTTTTGTTCAAGGATTTGAGGATTGTTGTTTGAGTAGGGGCGAAAGCAATGTTTGCAAACACTGCTTTTACCTATTCTTCAAAGCTAACATTGCCCCTTGAAACGATCATTTAGGGATATCAGGATGCCGTCATCCCCAAATGTCTCTGTTTCAAATGATTGTGCAGGATCTGCAGCTTTCCGAATTCCCGGCAATGCAGAGATTGAATGCATATTGGAAAGTTTCTGTGGAATTAATTATATTGTACACTGAGATCCCAGATATTGGTTGGATTAGAAATAGTCTAATACATTTTGTGTATAGGAAGCAAACTATACAGAAAAAGTCCTATTTAGTCTTTGGGAAGGTAAGAAAAACAAGCTCCAATTTGTTTTTGTTTTTTAAAGCTCACAGAAGATCGGATTTTGCTGAATTTCATCCTCTGACTTGTTCAGTCTCATTAACCACAATGATTTGCTAACCCTTCATAATCGGTATATTATGCATTTTACACATTGCTAATAAAATGCTAACTATTTTCAAGCCTATAAGCTATAAATTTCTAACAATCATATAAAATGTTGACAGATTCTGTAAACAAAAACACTTTAAAATCATTTTGGGAAGTGACATGCTAAATATGAAACTGGTTGGACTTTT
Source organism: Toxicocalamus goodenoughensis (assembly GCA_032468175.1). Taxonomy (NCBI): domain Eukaryota; kingdom Metazoa; phylum Chordata; class Lepidosauria; order Squamata; family Elapidae; genus Toxicocalamus; species Toxicocalamus goodenoughensis. The sequence continues at coordinate 85,995 of JANHFN010003558.1, forward strand.
CATCTATTTATTTAACTATACATAGCATACATAAATAATCTGCAGACTATATTATTCATTTCCATGATATAGTATTAAATATGGCAGAAAGGGAAGGCAATTTATTTCAGAAGCAATAATGTATGGTGTAAGAATTGCCATATTAGAACAGTCACTCCATGGCACAACTACAGTATAATACTCTGGTTTCTCTATTCTAAGACATGGCTCTTTTTAATGGAACTTCATAACACCAGCTACTTATGCATATTCCTAAGAATGTATCACAGTTCGTTCCACACAGGGATTTTCTGTGAAAGCAATATGTTTTGCTCAGTCACTTTTTATTCAGCATGATGCTACTATCATTATTATTGTGTTATCCCCTTTTTTCTAATCATGGAAACTCCAACTGATTTTTTATTAAAAAAAGAGGAAGAAATACACAATCCTCACAGGTGGTGGAGAGTGAAGAATTGCAAAAGTAAATAAGGAGTAACTCAGATATATTCATTACAAGGTTCCCAGGGAGTGCTAATTTATGGTATGTCACCATAATTCAGTGTTTTTTTTTCTTTTATTAGTATTTTAAATGTCCCTGCCTAGTTTACTAAAAAAACAGAGATAAAGAGCTATACTGTGTGTTATACTCAAGCGCGGAGACCTCTGGCTATTCCCAGATGCTCATGACCTGGATCTCAATGCCTTCACCCTTTGTACAGGGAGTCAAGAGAGTCAATTGTCTGAGCAAAATTTCCTCTAGTCAAGCCCTTGAAGAGAAATAGCAGGAAATCAGTTTGTCAGGCGCTTTCCTTCCTTGCCTTTTTCCTAACAGCTGGCTGGGAAGAAGGAAAAGGGAGAAATCAAGTGCCTTCTTTCCTGTTGCAAAATAGCTTTTTCCAGAATGTAGAAAAGAAAATGACCTCCATAGACTTCTATATGCAACGAGCCATCAAAGAATTGATACTAGGGCTTGATTTCACTTGTCATGTGCTAAAGGCATCAACCAGGCCTCCTCCATATTTTTTCTTGGACGTATCCAGACTTTGCTCATCCTGCATTTTTGAAGTCTTGCTCCTAAGCCTCTTTATAAAGCACCAATCCAGATTTTCTTTATAAGCTTTGGCAACTTTAAGACTTGTGGACTTCAACTCCCAGAACTCCCTCGTAGCCATGCTGGCAGTTGAAGTCCACTAATCTTAAAGTTGCCAAGTTTGGACAACCCTGATCTAAATAATATTGTTAACAGTTCCTGGTGGTGTTTGTAACCTGATTTGCATCAAAGGAAGTTGTAGTCTGGTAACATAGCTTGGAATACCTCAGTCTATACAGACTGACTACCGGATACTTGTCATAACATGCTTTTCAACTAGCAGAAATTAGCATTTCCTTCTTTTCTTTTGCTGGTATAAGCATGGTTAGGAGGAAGAAAAGTAGCCAGAGCTGCTCCATTTCCGCAAGTTGCAAGAAATGGCTGCGATATTTCTCAATGTTGTCCCAGATGGGTGGGCAGATCCCCTGGTAGAGAAAGCTTTATGAACTAGCATTACATATCATTTTTATTGAACCATAAGACCATCATTCAAAAATTAGCATTTTTGTGTTTAGTGCTATTCCCTGTCTTTTATTTTAAAACAGAAATTATATAGTGCTGTAATATCATGACATGGTGCTGATTTATGTATGCCAAGTTTTAAAAATCATGTCAAAAAATTCAAGACATCACACTTTTTTTTCTTTGTTTTGAGTTTCTTTTTTTGTTTTGCTTACAGTGCGATGTTATTTTCTTCACCACTAGAGAAAGTAGCAAAAAAAAAAAAAAAGCTTTCATGAGGATCTCATATGAAGTTCCATACAACGAATTGTTTACCCATGTTTGGAGTTTGAGACTATTCAGTCATTTGACATTTATGCCATTTTCTAAATTTCAAGGAATGGAATTCTCTCAGTCAGTTGATAAATTGGGAGCCATTTTTAAATGTCATACATGATTAGATACAATTATTATGTAATACTAACCAAAAGTGGCATCATATTTCGAGCAGATTTGAGCAGTAATTTAGTTTTTAAAAAAAGACAAAAGATTTTCAGGAGTCAATAGGAAAAAAATTGATCTCACTATTCAGTAATATTGGATATCATTGCCAGTTGAATGTTAATTAAAGCCTAATAACTAGATCAAGACAGACTTTTCAAACTAATTATGCTTTCAAAGAGGACCCCTCCATTTTTTCTGTTTAATTACCGTATTCAAGAAGATAGAATATAGAAGTTAGAATATAGTTTATTTTCTGTTAGAAATTACAAGGCATATCTAGTTGTATATACTATCTATATAAAATCAAGGGGCAGAGGCTTTCATAAACAAAGAATGAAAACACCCAGTTGTGCCCAGTTGTGAGAAAATGAGAATTTTATCTCTGTGATCTTTACAAGAAAGATAAAGGGATAAATATATCCCTAGAGTTAAAACAAATATAATGCACATTAAAATTATTTTGAACAAATGCAATTACACAAGCCTGCAAAATGAATTGCTTCTATTACATGCATTTTGTACATTTTCCCTGGCAAGCACTTTTGCAAGTAGTTTTCTTCTATATATTAAATACTTTTTCCCAATCCCGATGCATTTTTGTGTACTCTGTTTTGAAATGTACAAATTTTAACAAGTTTTTAATTCTAGCGATTTCATTTCAGAATTCAGAGAACTATAAATGTAGAAAAATGTACAGAGATATATGGGAAAGCTAAATCTAATTTTTATTTATTTAAAAGCAACCAAATTATATTATTCTTTAACCATGTAAATAAGCAGTAATCCAGCTGAATAAAACAAAAATGTGATAAGAGTGAAAGATAGATAATAGATAAGTAGATCAGTGTTTGGTGAAAAGCCGATTTGAAACACTACATTGTGAAAAATGTTCATTCGCATGTATTTTCTAGGGAGCAAAATTTTAATTCATCATGATGCTGGAAACAATTGCCAATAAATAATATTTTATGATGTTTAATTGTATTCATTAATAAATAATAGAATACTTGTTAGTTGACAGCCCAGATAAAAAATCTCAAGTTAAAAATGGGAAGTAAATCTACATGAGCATATAAATTAATGTTTGTGAAATTATAATTAGATATCTGAAAATGGAACATTTAAACCTGATTCCAAACTTCTGAATGGAAAACAAAATCCTCACCCCACTTGGGTTGTTCTGGTCGTGTGGTCTGAAGATTCCCATTCTGGAAAAAAATTGTTTAGGGAAAGGCCTTCTAATGCTCAATAGACATGTAGAGAAATAATTTAGCCTTCAGCATTATCCCAGTTTTTACACTAATTTCCTGGGTAATTTCTTATACTTATAGAAAGATTGAATGTTCCTGTTAGTTCCTGCTTGGAATAACCTTTGTAGATTCCTCTTTTCTCGAATAGAGCCGTGAGTTCTCTTTTATACTCTTTTTTGTTCCCCGTATTTGGAGAATATTTAAATTTTTCTGAGGAAGATTTCTTGCTTTTTTTGTACCTACTCTGTCTCAACTGGTTAATGGATATCCTCTCTCTCCGCATGTAAATGCACATGCATGCATAGGTGAATATATGATAGATTCATTCAAACAAGGCAATGTATCCAGCATTCCCTTCTTCCATTTTGGCTTCAACCATGTCACTGGGTTAAGCTGAGAGAGAGAGAGAGTCACCAACACGGTACTCTGTGACTAAAGGTCAGCTGATCTTGGGTCTCCCAGTTGACAGCCAAATATCTTAAATACTAACTATACTATTTTTGAAGCAGTAACTGGAAATAAAAACCTTTCAGCTGAGTCTCTGATACCTTGTATTACTCTTACTTTGTAAATGTTCACCGAGTTCTGTTCTTGTGGTTTGAAATGTTTTCTAAGTAGTTAATGTCAAATGACCCAAAAATGGTAATTCTATTTTTCTTTTTTAAAGTTGTAGCTTATGATTGATTTTTAACTACCTTGAATCATTCTTAACTGGCCTATCCATTTCTAAATTGTGATCACAGTGGAAATTTCTAGTTACATATAAAATAAGCTGACTATGAAAATACTGTGGTCACTATTCTCATCAGTTCCAAAATATACATTTCTGACATCACTACTGGAATTAATTGATTCTCTAACCAACAGCGTAAAACACAGCTTTGGATTTTGGTTACTTTATAATCAATGGATTATACAGCCCAATGGACCTAAATTCCACTGGATCTGATGAGACCACAACGAAATGTGCATTGATTTGTAACAATATATCACGAGTGCTCTTTCAGGAGGCCTTTTCTCAGAGATTTATGGTGGGTGGAAGTTGTATATTTTAAATGACTGCATATATAAATCAAAATGGTTATAGTATTCATAGATCAAGCTGTGAATTTAAAGTGGCATAAAATTAGAGAAAAACACGAAGCTGAGTAGGATTTACATGAACAGATCAGTAATTAAACACGAACTGCTTTCAGATTAGAAATTGAAAAGTGTAAGATTGTATTATTTTATCACTAGAAATTGTGAGGTGAAGGCAAATAGACTTCTCATTCCAATCTTTTCCTGGAAACATAGAAAAGATATACGCTGAGTAACATTTAGTCATAACCCAAAGGACGGTTATCAGACAACCAATAATTGATGATAAAAGATACTTCCTAATAATTCAGTGATGTTCCCATTGTTACATTCTCATCCACAAGAACCAATGCAAAAGGAAGTGGGCTCTGCTGACTCTATCCAAAATATAATATCACACTGCAAATCTTTTGAGTTCATTAGGTCTATTTTGTGATATAATAAAATGTCTTTCCTTTTTCCATAAAAAGAAAATGCAAATTGTGTGCAAATAAAATTGCAAAATAAACTATTATGTCTCCCAAAAAGTGCTACGGCTATTTCCATTTAATAAATAAAATTGTACATTTTTTGAAATGTTTTCTTTACTCTTTCAAATGTAGCTATTTGTAAATCTGAAAAGAAAATACCCTACATTCTACTGTTGTATTTATTTATTAAATTTCATATGCCACCCATCATGCCTAGAGATGACTCTAGATGGCTTACAAGAAAATAAAAGGAACAAGATAAAATATGGAAATAATAACTGTTAACATTAAAATTGATTTAAAGTTTTCTGAGTTTGTTATTGCTTTTACTGTTTTAACTGATAGACATCCAGAGCTATGCACATGAGTCGTGTATATAGTAAAAGTATAAATATACAAACAAATGAATTAACTTCTTACATAAATTCTATGATCAGTTGTGGAGCAGGGGGCGGGGGTGG
>JANHFN010003560.1:65870-94419 GCA_032468175.1 Toxicocalamus goodenoughensis
GAAGTCCACCAGTCTTAAAGTTGCTACGTTTGGAGACCTCTGTTCTAAAGAGTTTAACATGCATTATTTGAGCATTTTGTCATTGTCCTGGTGCAAAGCAGCCCAGGATCTAAGCTAAAAAAGTCAAATATAGCTAAAATATGTATGAGATTTAAGATTTCATGTCACCATTTGCACAGGAAAGCAAGTAAACCAAAAATGTCTGTTTCATTCAAATCAGTAAACTACAATTAATCATTTTAGAACTAACCAAGATTATATCAATATCAAAACAAGGTTTAACAGCCTTTTGGTCTTGGTGATTTTTCTAATGCAAATAAACCAGGAAACACATTCCTTGTTTAATATATGCAGCTGGTTTATGGAATGAATTCCTATTTTAAAAAACCCTATTTTAAAAAACCCATTCATAAGTCAGCACATTAAGCTACAATCTGATCACCCAAAAAGAACAGCTGAAAATGACGGGACTTCAAATTGAACTCATCCAGAGGACATTGTTGTTCATCAGATGTATCTCCTGCCTTTCGTTTAGGACTTCAAGGTAGCATGTACAGTGTTCCTTCTTCCCATTTTCCCCCAAACAACGACCTTGTGATACAGGTTGGCTGAGCCAGAGTGACTGGCCCAGTCATCCAGTGAACTTCTATGGTTGAGTATAGACTAGATCAGGTCTCCAAACTTGGCAACTTTAAGACTTGTGGACTTCAACTCCCAGAATTTCTCAGCCAGCTACGCTGGGAGATGTACTCCACAAGTTGCCAAGTTTGGGGACCCCTGGAGTAGATCTTGGTATCTCTACTCCTGGGTCTACCAACTTAAACACCATAGTGGCTGAAGAAACATATTAAAATCACATTGGGTTACATTGGACTGAGCGCATTTCACTGATCTGGTTGTCATAGATACATTTAAAAAACAATTGCATGGTAGGGGCAGTGGGAAATGGGGCAAAGAAAATGTAGATTTATTCACCCAGATCACAGGCTGATCTTCACATCCTGTCTGCTGCTTCCAAAGTGGTACCTGCATGTTACAAAGAACATAAAAATAATTTAATGTCTAAGACTCCCATCATTTAATAGCTAATACATTTTCAACAAATGCTATGTAAATACCCAAGGGTATTTTTTTGTGGCTGTAACATCTACTACACAAATTATTTTTCTGGCATCATAAGCTCAATAGTTTTCTCCCTTCAAAAACATGACAGTGAAATAAATGCCTATCCTTTTCTTATGTCCAGCATTCATTTCCCTACTGTTCCTTTTACAACTCCTCTCTGCCTGCTTCTATTTTGTAAAATATGCATTGTTTGAACAGATTGCATTGTTCAAATAACACAGTAACAAAAACAAAGGCACTCTTTTGCCTTTCAAAGATTTTGAAGGCCTTTCCCCAGCCATTTATTCTGCTACATTGGATTATATTTACATAGTTAGCTAAGTGAATGATTAACTAGGTAGAGTTCTTGGTTCTAGCAGTACACAAGCACACTAGCTGGGTCAATAACTTCCACCTGGGGAAACACCAATACCTCAACATGTGACCTACTGTCGCAAAACAGTATTGCCAAACATCAATGACCCTTCCCTATTGGCTAAGTCAGCAGCATCCTACAAAACTTGTGTGTGTTTGGGGACTGTGTCATGTGACTGCCAGACCTCTGTAGTGAGTTTTGCATTAGAGTAAATTACATTTATCGCTATTCTACACCACCACATTTCTTTGGAGGACTGAAGGAACGAATCCCCCAGTGTGTACAACATGGCAGATCAGGAAAGATAATTTGACTCGAATTGTTCAGGTAAAATTTGGGCTTAGAACTGTGACTCTCCAGCCCCAGTACTGACTAGGTTACTGTGTTCATACAACATGCTGCACTGCTGATTAAGCAGAATACCTGAACTGTATCACTATGTCTGAATCAGGATTATAAACTGTAATTTACCTGTACTGCAGCCACAATCCCACTTTTAAAATTGCTGGAATTTTAAGAACACAAGCTACAGTTGATAAAATAGAAATATAGGAAGAAGACGTGTGTTTTATTATCCTTGTTGGATTGAGAAAGTATATCTACAACTACATTTTTATGACCACAATTGGAACAGAATTTCTGCTAAGCAGAATCTTTTTTATTTTATTCTTCTGTATCCTGTTTATTATTTTTACAAATAACTCAATGTGTTGACCATATCCAACACACCGTCCTATTTTCCCACAACCCTGTGAGGTGAGGTGGGCTGAGAGTATGTGACAAGGTCACCCATCTGGCTTTCACAGCTAAGACTGCACTGGAACTCATGGTCTATGACTCTCTAGCCATTTAGCTTTAATAGTTAGACCAAAATGGCTCTTATTATGCTCTTAGAACTGTCAGCAATGGGATGAGGGGAATCTAAAGCTTCATACAGCTTTTGATCCTAACATCTAAGGGAGTTTTTTTGTTTTTGCTCCACTGACACATCCCAACTCACCATCTTTCTGTCATTGGAAATGAAAACAGCATAAAATTCTTCTAAAGGGTATTGACTCTTGTTTCGGATATGTTCACAAAGTTTCCATATATTTTCTTCACTATAGAGAAATAAAAACATAAGCTCACATGCTTTCAAATTTCTGTGTTTTTCTGGATCTAAAATCTTAATTTTTCAAGGTTATTCTGCATTCCCACATTTTATTCAATTCACTCTCTCCTCTACATAATTGTGCAAATGGTCATAAATTACCTGGAATCAGGATTTAATTCTGCCAGGGCATGTAAACGTTTTGTATACACATACCTTTTTACCAGAGATACCAAAGGGTATCTTTGAAGATGTAACATCAATTTGCCTAAATAGGCTCCTTGTTTTATATTACAGTGACTAACTGTAATATGTTGTGTTATTCTGCATCTATTTATCAGCATCTAATAAGTCAAAATGTTCTTTCAAAAATGCTTCCGGATTGTTTGGAGGGCTGGAGGAACTTTGGACAGACTGGCATCGGCTGTCCTATTAAGACTTTCTGGAACTATAACGGCGATCGCCGGGTTTTATAATAGGGGCACCCTTTCTTACCAATAGCAGCTCGTATAGACGCAAACGGAGCGAGAAGAGACGACTGGGTCATAGCCGGCCAGGACGGCCTCCGCCTCCGCCATTGAAGCCCGTTGTTTTCTGGCCAAGGGAAAGGATTAAGAGGTACATTTCCCGGAGAAAGCCTGAACAAGAAGCCGCTCGTCTTTGGCATCGGAAAGCGGTTGAAGAAGCATCGCTCCACGCATGCGGTTCCGAAGGTCCTGGGGGGACGCGTTACAAAGAACGCCTTCCCCCGGAAACGCGGCTGCATTGCTCGACCCGACCGAGCCAAAAGGAGACGAAGCAGTTAAACGAGATTGTGACAACTCTAGTCTGCGTGTGTTTAGAATTATATTCTGTCCAGTTCGCCCCTAAAGGCGCCACCAAATCTTTTATTAGGGGTAAAGACTTTCTTAGGCGAAGGCAGAAGCCGCAAATTAACAAAGTGCTTTAGAGTTTTCGAGTTAGTTTCAGTTAAACTAATCAAAGAGAGAAGCAACCTGGAATTAAGGAGAAACTTCTTCCTAACAGTGGGGACAATTAACCAGTGGAACAACTTGCCTCCAGAAATAGTGGGTGCTCCATCACTGGATGTTTTAAAGAAGAGTTTAGACAGTCACTTATCTGAAATGATATAGGTTCTCCTGCTTGAGCAGGGGGCTGGACTACAAGACCTCCAAGGTCCCTTCCAGCTCTATTCTATTCTATGGAGCCCGATTTTCCCACCCTCTTCCCTCCCGTTTTACTGCAACATTATTTAGAAGTGCTCATTATAAGTAAAGGAGGGTCTGTTTCATCGTTATGTCTCTAGTCATGTGCCCGTGGCTAAAGTTACAAGCATAAACATCAGACTCTAAATCCGATCCCTTCTGTGTTGGAACTACAATTTGCAGTTTTTTGGGCTATTGGAAAAGTCTGGAAGTTGTCCCTCGGACACATAAAGGTCGTTAAGTCGGAGAGGTTTATTTTACTCTTGCCTAGGAATAAAGCCTCAGAAGTACTTCTAAATAGCATTTCATGGGCAGCCAAGAAAATAAACCAATGGATTGAGAAATAGTTCAACCAGAGTTCTCACTGGAGGCACAAATGACTAGGCTCCAATTATTTTTCTCGGGATACATTATGCAAAGATCCAGCTGTCTGGAAATGGATCTAACACTGGGAAAGATAGAAGAGAGTGAGATCCCTTGCTTTTTCATGCTTGCCAGCTTTTATCTTTATCTTCTATAGGTTTTATTATTTGATTGCTAGCCGCCCACAGTTGTTGAAAGTTGTACTACATACCGGTAATTTAATTTATCATCACCTTGGAAAACCAAATGGAAAAGAAAGGGCTTTTAATTTTCAGGAGAACCTAAAAAAATAAACGTGTAAAATACAACCCCAACAAAATATTTGCTGCTGTTACTATTAGTGCATCATGTAAATAAGCCATGTGATTCTACCTTTTAAGTAGTTCTGCAGGGCTTTGCTTCTGTGTCTTTAACAACAAGCAGATATGTAGAAATCAAACAGGTGAAGCCTTTTCCTGGCAGGAAGGTAAAGTAATTAGCAGAGTCCCACCTGTTGCCTGAAAGAGAATAAAGGCTGAAGAGTCAGCTTTCTGATAGGATTAAGTAAAACCGTTCACTTGGGAATCAACGTTCCTGACTCCACCAACGTCTCTTCAGTAAGAAAACATTTCCAATTATTTTTAATTGCTGTGGGAGGACTGCTTGGTTCGGGAATAAAATTAAGGGGATCCCACTTTGCTTAGTGTCCTGATTCTATACATTGTGCAAACCCCTGGATGCAATTTGGCTCTACTTGGCTCTATGGGAGAAGTAAGGAAATTTAGTAATCCCAGCAATCCAAATTTCTCGTGAGAAAGCTTCACGGGAGTGTCTTTAGAGGCAAAAGGAGGATTAAGTGATTTTATTTTTGCAGCGGATATTTTTAACTGGCTTTGACCGAAGCAATAACTTTTTTTTTTTTGAGATGGAAGCTGTCTTGGCACCTTTCGTTTGCGGGAAAGGATTGTATTCCCTCCCTTCTGCTTCTCGAACAGCAGATGCAAAATTATATGGGAAATGCGATTCTACTTCTTCCCAAAAAACCCACTTTGGCGTTAACGAGCAAAACCTTTACATGCTTAGTTCAAAATGCGCGTTGACAACCGCGCTTAAAAAGGCTTCTTCTGGTAATTGATATATTCCGATTAGTTTAGCGGGCAAGAGATTGCAGTGCATAGGCTTTGAAATATAAGTTGGAGGTTGCCATCAGAATAGTGTTCTGCCCTTGCCCTTGCGAGTACATCACATACACGTGCAACTTTATATGGATTCCTAGAGGACGTATACATGTGAATTTTGGCGAGTTTCCAAGCATAGAGGGAGCTGGTTGTGTTGATACAGAAAACGCGCCTTTCTCAGGGAGTTGTGCAAGTTTTAAACGTTTTCTATTTGAGCGCCTCGCGGGCAGCAGCAAGCAAACCGCCGCGCGCCACAGCGCCGACCAATCAGAGCGAAGGAAAACAAGCCGCAATTCCAAGTTGCCACGCGCCAAAAAACTTTTAGTCGCAGGCCGCGCGCCGTCTCCTTCCGCGGCCGTGGCTCTATTTAACGGGAGGGAGACCTAGCGCCGAGACAGAAGTGATCTCGTCGAGCGTAACCTCGTCAGCGGAGGCCGTCCCAGGCCTCTGAATCGGGACGGATCGCTCGCTGAGCAGCGGCTTGGATGAAAATTAACTCCGCCGGAAAGAAGGGCGGAAGGATCCAGAAGACGGTTGGTGACGAGATGGCGCTCGGGCTTGTGGCGCCAGAATTCAGAGGCAGTTGAAGGGGAGGCGTAACGCTATGGTGGTGCTCCGTAGCGGTTCGGGCGGCTGTGGCCGCCCCGAGCCTCATGGCCGAGGCGGGACCTCTTCGAGATCCCCGCAGTCTCTCTACGAAACGATGGAATCGAGTTCGGAGTTTCTCACTTTGAGCATCCCGACTTCGTCTCGCAGGAAACGCTCGGTGGGGAACCAACCCCTCGGAGCGCCCACCGGGGATCCACCCGCCGATCGGAAAGCCCGGACGGTGAGTTTGGAGAGGGGAGAACGAAACAGGAACGAGCGCGGCGTTCAAAATACAGGCCGGCGGATTCCCCGGGGGTGAGGTGTAGGGAGGGATCAATCCTGCGGTTGAGGAGTTATTTGGGTACAAAAATGGATATATAAAGAAAGAGAATGCAGCTTTGTCTCACGCTTGGCCAAATCTGGTGCCAGTCGGTTTGTGTCCCATCTTCTGATCCTGTAGACAGGTTGCCATGAGGATAATTGGAATCTCATTTCCATTTTCCTGAGCACTTTCCACAGTTCGTTTAACGCGATCAGTATAATCAGAGGCCTTTGGGCAAAACTCACAATGACTTCATTTGGGCATTCTTTGGCTTTCTCCTTTGCCATAATGCCTTTTCTAACTTCTGGTTGAACATCTGGCCATCTTCCTTTCCAGTTTCATCAGCCTTTGGATGGTCCCAAGCATTTTGCTAGCTTGTTGGAATTAAGGATATTGTAACCTTTATGCCTTTTTTTTTTTTGGAGGGGGGTGATATTGATAGGTGGAACGTCAACCTCTTTCAGGTAGACCAGTTCTGGAAATCCTATCCATAGGAAGACTAGAACTATATTTTTTTTGGCACAGATTGTAATAACAGAATCCTGCATGTCTGATTGTGATGTCCAACTTATTATATTGCAATGAATCAGGGAGCTTCTAAATACCTCCTTTCTCTGGACTTAAAATATATATATATTTCAGCCCCTTTGTTTAATGTTTAATATTTCCATCAAGGTCATTTTTTTCTTACTCCTTATAACTGACCTTCCAATTTCTTAGCCACTTTGATGTTCTCCATATTAGCTGGCATTACTTGGTTAGAACTTTTACTAACTTTTCTATTGCTGACTTTATTTTTGTAACTATTCCATCCGCTCTCATACTCTTCCAACTTGGTAATAGCTGAAGTGGTGATTCCAGTTTAGAAGCCTTTTTGATTCAGGTTTGTTTTAAACGAAGTACTTCTGCTGGATATAAAAAGAAAGACAAGGAATCCTATATTTGTGTTAGGCTACAGAAGTACTGGATTGTAACGTCTTTATTTGAAGAATTTTTCATCAAGAATTTAGGTTTGAAAAGGACTGGTGGTTAATCTGCCTCCCAACTACAATTGAGCTGCATTTATATGGTTGCATGAATCAGTAAAGAGCCTTTAGCCATGTAAATTGGGGTTTTATTGGGCACACAGATCTTAGCTTGTTTACCTAACAAGAGAATAGCCTCTATAGACACTGGGTTGGTATGTTGAGAACTTTATTGTTCAGGGAATTTGTGATAATCATTTTTAAAAATGAAGTTTTTTTATCAGGAAGTGCTAAACAAGCAGCCAACATAATTTGGTTAGCCAAAAAATACAGCAGCCAGTTATTTCAGCTAATTAATCTTATTGTGATGGGTAATTGCATATAATAGAATTTGATATATTGGCTTATAAATCATCCCACAGGAATAACACATTGTTATTTAACTGTTTTATAGCTTTTAACTGTAACACACCCACTTTTCCTCATGCATAAAGGTACACATGAATTCATGGAAGTAGTAAAATAGCCTCCTATTTTAATCTGGAGAAGAGAGGTTGATTTCTGATCTCTACAATTTTATAATAAACTTATTAGGTTGCAAGTATATTGAAAGTAAAACTCCCTAGCACTACAAGGTTATACTGTTTTTAGACTGCCAAAAATATGTTAGGTTGCAGTATCTGCTTTGGAGTTTGATGTTAAAACATACAAATAACAATGATAGAAAAACAATCAAATGTTCACCTCTAGGAAAAATGAAATCAACTTAAAGCATTGTGATTAAACATCTTCATTTTCAGCAACTTATCATATGACTTAAATAAAGTTAATTTGAAATTGACAATGTTTTGAACATGTGAAAATTTGAAGAAGTTCATGAACAGATTTAAACTAATATATATATGCAATGGTACTGTAGAAAGTCAGCACCTACTCCCAGAAGAATGAAACATTTGGGAAGTATTAAAAGGCAGAATATTATATTTCCCTAAAGAAGAAATATGTTCTTAAAGCAGACTCAGTCTTTCTTAATAGTCCCCAAGAAGAAACTGAGGAGGCCACCTTTAGAAATGCAGATTCGGTAATCCATTCAGAAAGACTGGGTCAAGACTGAAACTCAGATAAGCAACACAAAAAAAAGGTTGACAAAATTAGCTCAGACAAGTACCTAGAATTTGCATTTCCTATTTTGCCTATAGAGTCAGCTATGCCCCCATAGGAATCTGACAACAGCCAATAGAATATTAAAGGACAGGAACAAGAAGCTCAAATACAAAACCCAAAGAAAGTATAAAAACCCACCCACTTTCAACTCCATTTGGTCAGCTGCCCAAAATCACATGTGGTTCTTCATCAATAAATCATCTTTCCAATCAGCCTCCATGTTTCCAGTGTCTCCCAGCTTGGAACTGAACCAAATGGATTTTTTTCTAACAGTACATTTAAAATTAAGCACAGAACATAATTGGGAAACTAATTTTTAAAAATACTCATACAATTAACGGATACCTTAATTTCTGATTTTTTAAATACACTTTTCTATTGTAGGGAATATTCCAACGTATTTTATTTCTAAAGTTATTAAAATATATGTCCCAGTCTGCTATCTGCCTCTAAGAAGAGATTATTTCAGAAAACTAAGTAATCTACAAATTCTTGTTCTGAGTAGCAGGACTGAAGAGTACCTGTTCTAAATATAAAATAAACTATGTTTTTTAAACAAGTGTCAGAATGATTGGATAATTAATAATTCAAATAAAAAAGTGAATTACAAACATAAAATAAGTTGTCTCAGATAATGTGTTACATACATGCGATAGAGGGTTGCCAAATGTTCTGCAAGAATATGGAATTGAAGGTTCTACATTGATTACCGAACTTGCTTTTAATGAATCATTTTTATCTGTTCTGATGCAATAAGAACTGTATATGGTAAATCATGCATAAATGGAACTGTGGTAAATCATGCATAAATGGAATTCTTAGTGATTGATTCCTTATTCAACAGGTCATAAGACAGGAATATAAATTTTCTCCTTAATGAATTTTTGGATAATATAAGAATACCAGAGATATATTAGTTGGAGTTGTGAATATATATATATATACAACTTAATTTTGTTTTTGTCTTTTAAAACTTAAGCAGCTCAAGACATGGTTACTTGAGAGATCACTTCTCTTGCTATCTTTTTTTAAAATAACTATTAAATCAGTATTAATGCGCATAAATATTTCAAATAAAGCTGTCACACATCAAAATTAGAATATAATTAACTGTTCTTAATTATCCTTATTGTACTGCTTCAGGAGTTCTCTTCAGACAAAGAATGTAGGCATTTCACAAGGCAGCACACCTTAAGATCTATGAGGAAAAATAATCCGCATTATTCAAGTCCTAGCTTTGACAAAAAGATGTCAACACTGATTGAAAATGGGATTAACAGGAAACACTTTACAAGGTATTTTTTTTCTTTTATAGATCACATGGTAAAATTATGTTGTACTTGGATGTTTTAGAGCACAGCAGTGTTATAGGGCTTGGAAATAGTTTTCTGATTAAAAACCTACTTATTTTCTAAGAACAGCTTATAGAACAAAATAAATAAATAAAAAATAGTACATTCCAAAAAGTGTTTATACTAACTAAGAAAAGCACAAATGTTTTTAAAAGGTATTTGGATAGCAAATTAAAAAAAAGATACTTTATATTTTATCTTTTACAATACTGTTAGAACATTTTAATTTTGTTGTATCCTTTGAAAAACCACCTTTGCTGCATTTCTTTTCTTTTTCTTTTTTTTCAAATTGGAAGACCATGTTCTACAATACAGCTGTAATTCAATGAAAACTAAAACTACATAACCAATTTTCAGTAAGATTTTTTTTGCTTTTGAATAAACAAAAACTATCTCTAAAACCAGAAAAACTGAAAAAAACAGAATTTAGAAAATACAGATAGTAGAGGCAAGGCAACAAAGAAAATAAAAACTGGAATAATCATAGTAAGGAAGGAAGTATATAGAAACTCAAACAGCACAGACCATTTTATTTTAAGTCCCCTTGATTCTTCTGATACTAAATCTTATTCTAGTACTGACCCAAATGAAAGCTATAAATTGGACGTCAAGTTGATAAAATCTTGATATTTTTGCTTATGTGCAGACAACTGGCTAGAATGCAGGCAGGTGGAAAGAATGAAGATGGTGGAGAAGGTAAATCTAGTAAAATACACATTCTGTTGGTTGTGGATAGGCTGCAGAGGTTCAAATACATTGACTGAAACTTCTGATTCAGAGAATTATTTATTACAAAGCATCCTTGGCAGTGGTATTCTACCGGTTCAGCCTGGTTCTGCCAAGCCAGTAGCAGCAATGAGCAGCAGAGACTGAACCGGTTCTCTACTGCTCTGCTGTTGGGCCCACCCGCCCGCTTGGGCTCCCATAACTCATCTTTATCTTCTGCTTTTGAAGCTGAAGCGACCGGGAGAATGCAGGCTTCCAGGAGGTGAATTGGAACGCCTCTGCACCTGCGCAAAGTGTGCCCACCAAGCCACACCCATCAAACCTGTGGTAAAAATATTTGAATCCCACCACTGATCCTTGGGTTTGCTTTTACAAAGGTGGCCTTGGTGGCTGGAGGTTTGAAATATGCAAAACATTTTATTTCTGCCAAACCATGTTCAAACTAGGGGGGAGGGAGGATGCACATTTCCAGTATTTTAGTTTGTATAAAATATAGAGGTTGATTTTTTTTTTCCCAGACAGAAGTTGGGTGGCAAAAGGGAGAGGAAAGGAAGAAAGATTGGAGACATGGTGTGATAGCAGTGGCTGAAAGAGGGAAGGATGTGTCCCCCCAGCATCGCAGGGGGGAGACAAGCAACGTTTATATTTCAACCTTGTCACTCCTTGCTTAGCTGGATGTTTCAACTGAAACAACTGAAATCTGGAAATTAGTCAAAACCTCTTGAGATTTGCTTGTGCCAAAATGTACCTTCAAAGATTTTAATGAATTTATCGGTACATTAGTTAGTAATCAATCTACATGCTATTCATATTTTTTTCTTTTTTGTCCTCTCAAATATCTTACTATGTATTATTTTCAGCCTCTTGTACCAAAGCCTATACCTTAGAACAGTGTTCTTTAGAACAGTGATCAAAAAATCCCTGAGTTCCTCCACACTATCAAAGAGGTTCACAATATCAAAATTATTTGCCAAGTATCGAAAATTTAAAATAATGTCATGCTTTCATTTTTATTTGATAATAAAAGGTTTTTTAAAAAAAATAAACACTTTGTTAATGTTTAATGAGTTATTATTTTCCATGGTTCAATAAATACATATACAAATGGATGTATTTTAATTTTGTAATTAACTAAAAGTAATTATGCAAATTAGTTTCTGAAAAGGAATTAAGATGTTTCAGAGAAGCTGCACAACAAATGGCCATAGTGGTAGGGATAATTAATATTGTGGAATAGAAACAGTTAATGTGGAGATGTGCAGCTGAAACTGAAAAGTAGATTAAAAAATCATAAGGGTGGAATGTATATATGTCTATTCCTACCTGGACTCCCATTCCCGTAGTGTCAAGCTCTTAAGGTTGTCTGATTTCCTACCACCACGGCGACCTTTAGTGTCTTGTGCTATGCCATTCAACAAAAATTTGTTGCAATCGGGATAAGTCAGCTTTGTGAAAAGTTAAGTAGAAGCGTGCAGTAGAAAAAAAGACTGGAAAAGAAAACTATTCTTTTAGATACAAAGTTAACTTCATTACTGTGATAAATAACAAGTATTTTTGTTTCTAGTGAGAAAGTTGCCCTTAAACTGAAATGCTACTAATTTTATATGGATGAGATATGTGGGTGGGGGATGCTTGTCAAATTTACTGGCAATTCAGATATTCTGGAGAACTGTATTCTTGAAGACATAAACACAATTTTAAAAAGATCTCAACATGAAGATTGAAAGTGAAGCAAAATTTAATTGAGATTATCCTTAATTTAGGAAGCAAGCTGAGTGCAGCAAAGGAAAATTCTTTATTTTCCTGTAGGAGCTGTAGTTCCCGTAACCAGATCCCTGAAAAAAGGAGTAGATGGGAAGCCTGAAGAACATGCTGCAGAAGAAAATGGCGATGTTGAAGTCCGTCGCAGTTGCAGAATTAGACAAAGTCGCTATAGTACCATGAACCAGTCAGTTCTGTTTGACAGACTAATTACAAAGTAAGGTTGTTTTATCTTTTTATTTCTTCCATAATTGATTGACCCTTCTATAAAAAATAGGAAGCTCTTGTTGATTAATGGCTCTTCCTTTTCGTATATTGGAAGTGGCAAGCATTTTGGAAGACCACAAACTGAAGGGTCATATCACATGGAAGGGCAGAGTTCTGCTTCCAGGGACAGTTTTTTCTTCTTAAACAGACACTTTTAAGAACTAAATACAGGCAGTCTTCAACTTACAACAGTTCATTTAGTGACTGTTCAACTGTGTCCATTACATTGAAAAAAGTGACTTATGACTGTTTTTCATACTTATGACCATTGCAGCATATTTCCATGGTCGTGTGACCAAAATTCAGCCGCTTGGGAGTTGCTTCATATTTATGGTGGTTACAGAATCCTGAGATCATTTGATCTGACAAGCAAAGGCAATGGTGAAGCCAGATTCACTTAACGACTGCAGTGATTCACTTAATAATTGTGGCAAAAAAGGTCATAAAATGGGGCAACATTCACTTAACTCATTTAGAAACATATTTTGGGCTCAATTATGGTTGTAAGTGTAGGACTACCTGTAGTGTGGTGCCTATGTATATTATTTTTTTTCACAAGGTATTTTGTTTGTAGTAGATCCTTACACCATCTAACTTAAATAAGCTAATAAAATCAAAATAGGATGTTGGAATGCTACATAGCAAACACCAATAGTTGCTTTGCTAATTTGAGCATGGAATATTCTGGATACCTCTAGAATATTCCCCCGTTACCCACTGGTTATGTTTTTTCTGGGAGTAGTTTGGCACTTTTCTGAACTAAGTTCTCTGACTAGAATTAGTTGGAGATGTCTGGAAAGTGGCTTTAAAATGTCCCTGAGTTTTGCAGATTCACATTTGTTTTCTGGTACATGAGTGCTTATGATTAACCATACCTGCCATGATAATCATTATCTCAGACTACCTACCATATACTCTCAAAATTCCAAATACAACTATGCTGAAAAATATTACATATACATACATTACAATTTTAGTTTTTTTTTTCCACTCCAAAATGGCAGGAAATTTTGTATTTGGTGTTTTTATGACAGAAGGAATTCCAAGAGTAAGGAAAAGGGCAAACTTTCTGGAATGGGCAGCATGAAAATGAACAAAGAAACAAACAAGCAAGTAGTGCCATTATTGCTTGTCTGTTGATATACACAGGATTGGATCTGCATTTATCAATAGTTCTAGCTTTCTATGAACTGAAGGTAGAATATTGTGGCATTCTTTGTTTAACTGATCCTTTGTTAATATTTTGTTTAATTATATGTTGCAAACTTTGTCAGCACTGCAGAAGCTGTACTACAAAAAATGGATGATATGAAGAAGATGCGCCGTAGACGAATGATGGAAGACCTTGGGGTGTTCAATGGTAGAGAAGGAGTAAGTGTACATTCATTATTGTGGAGGTACCAATATTTTTATTGCTTTTGCTTTGATAGTTTGAACATAACCTGAGCAAATTCTATGTAATTCTAAGATGCACTTTATAACTGCAGGGTATATATATATATATTTCCAAATCATTAAACTAGAAGTGCTTTGGAAGTGGCTGTGAGCTATCTCTGCATCCTCAAAGTAGATCAGGCCAAGGCCAAACACATGTGCAAGTAACCAGTAGTGGCTTCAGAAGCAGTTGTGCGAAATAAATACAGCTCAGAAAAATGTGTATCTGTATATTATGAAACATCTTTTTCAACAGATTGGCACAGTCCAATAATTGTATTGATTCCATTTATTGTATCTCCTGAAATTGACACAGAAGCATCATGTAATGGCAGATTACTTGAATGAGATCTTATGCTATTTCCAGGGAAACCTTGATATATACTCCAGAGGGAAACCTGCTCTCCAAAGGACTGACGAAGAAACCTCTGATAATCAAGATGGAAGTGCAGGTTATTGTGCTGCTTTTACATTTTAGAACTGTGCTGTTACGTATGAAAAATTGAAGTGCAGGTAAAGAGTGAGGAATATACTTACGGGTAAATGAATAAAATATGTTTTCATTAAAACATTCTGAGAAGTGTTTGGTTAGCTTCTATAGGAACATCTAAAAGAATAGGTTTTGTTCCTGTCATGACAGCTAGTCTTATGAATTGATTATTCAGAGTTTTCAGGTCAATCCCTGGTGGTCCTCTCAGGATTCACTAAAAGTCTTACTATATTTCACTTTTGCATGTGTGCCTACAACTATTTTCAAGACAGTTTCGCCCCCTGGCAACTGCCGGGACCTGGTCTCTGCAGCTGTTGAATGGTATTTTCAGTGGTGGGGGGCAACATTTTCAGAAGTGGTTGCCATTACCTTCTTCCAAAAGTTGAAATTATCTGTGTTTCCTTCAGATCATTATTAAAACTTTGAAGTAGCTTCAATTTGGACTTGGTTTGATTTGGACATTGAAAGCTGAATTTTCCCTAGCAAAAAATAAAACTGACAATGTATATGTTCCTAGCTGAAATAAAACTACATGTAGCAATTATGAAATTTGTTATAGGCTCAGAACCTTTATTAAAGTTAGAGCAATTTATTTTCTTTAATTAGAATCTTCAGAAGAAGTTGAGGACCATGAAGATGAAGATGGAGAAGAAAACCAAAAGCGCTATGATCTCCGACAGAGAAAAACTGTTGTACATTATCAATCTTCACCGGAAAGTAAGTTTCTTTTATACCATTCCTGGAAGTCTCATTTGTTTATTATAAATTTTCAAATTTCCAAGATTGAAATATCTATTTAATGTATGTTGATATCAAACCAAATTCCTCATAAACCATTCTAAGTTGAAGGCAAAAAGGCATTTTATTCCATGTTATTGTAAGGTCCATGATTAGTTTTTTATTTTAATTGTTTTTCTTATTGAAACTTCAAAAAATCATTAGTCAATAAATCAGCAGTGATAGATTTATTCCTTCTCTGCTTGGAATTAAAAAGGGGGGAGTTGGTTAAGCACATATCAAAGACTGAAAAAAATTCAATTTCTTTAGTAAATTCTGCAGCTTTATCATTTTTTGGAAGTTAGAGCTTGTGACTTGTAATGTTATATTGTTCCTGTGTGGTATGCTTTTTTTCCCATGAAAGATTTTCAAGGGCAAACCCATAATATACCTGTGGATTTCATAAAGCTTTACTGGGCTTTGTGCAGGCCTGATTAAATGCAGAACTGTATATTGTGCAACCATGTTAATTAGAAAGATGCTTCAAGCCTTTAATCAGAAACATTCGGTTTAGTTTTTATAACCTTGATCATGGCTGCTGAAATTAACTCATTTGGCTCTTTGTTTGGCTCTGTTCTATAATTGTACAGACTAGCCAGATTTCTAGAATCCATTTAATTGTTGCTTGTATTGCTTGGTTGGGAGTTTTAAAAAACTTTCTAAGTTATTTTTAAATTTGGTTCATATGTCCTCTGTGGTTGTGAATATATTTCTTGGAAAAGTTCCTTTGTGCCATAAATCTGTTTTTGTTTTGCTTTTTTGAGGGGGCAGTACTGCCATCTTAACATTTCATGCAGTTGTACATCTTTATTGTGTAACTTTTCAGCCAGTGTTGCCTGGGTTTATTTTCTGATTGTCTTTCAGGAGCAAAGTTAATAAATGAACTTTGTACAAGTTAAAATTAGTTTTTTTGTAAACAAATGATTTGCTACTGGCTTTCTGATTCTCTTATTGTAGAAGCAAAAATATTAACCTATTTTTAAAAAAATGTTTGATATTGTTAACAGAGCCCAGGCATCAGAAGAAGCCTAAATTATTTTATGATGATGCAGCCTCTCCAGTAAGACGAGGTTTCCCTTTTAGTCCTACAGGACCACGGAGCCCTTTCTGTAAAAAGATAAATAGGTATGTTTTTACGTTTGCAAGAGATACAATAGTAGCAATGCTTCAGATGCTGCTTGTACCCCATAATGATTAATTTAGCAAAAGTTTATTATAGAATAAACTTTCCTGTCTGATCTCGCGGCCATGGGGACACTGCAGTGGTTGTAAGCCACTTTTTTCAGTGCCATTGTAACTTCATATGGTTGCTAAAAATGATTGAAAATTGAGGACTATATGTATTTGTAAGCACAAATACCGGTCAGTATAAACTAGGAAGAAATATACTGGCTTTGTGCGAATCTTGAAGATAGTAACTTGTAAATTTTTCAAGATTTTTGTCTCCTTATTCAGCTCCATTGTAATGGAATGGTTGCTAAGTGAGAACTACATGTAAGTCCTCATAATGTTGTTTTGAAGAGAGATTTGATAACTTGATTTACATATTATGCAGAGTCAAATATCAGCTTATTAATATAAATTAAAATTATGCTTTGCTTGTCAGTCTATGTTTGTTGGAGTGACTAACCATAACTATGTATCCAGCCAATAATTCATGGAGGAAATTCATTGTGGATTTTACTACACCACCTCCTTATTCTTCCACCCTTTTTCTACTCAGCTCAACCACTCATATCTACACTCATATTCAGCATATATTTACGAATACATTAATATTTCAACAACATGCATTTTCATACTTATTTTTTTAAAAAAATAGGCGAAAGCATGCAATTCATAATAGCGATTCCACAACTTCGTCTTCATCTGATGATGAAGAACGCTTTGAGAGAAGTAGGAAAAGAAGTCGCAACAAAGCACTGAGCAGGTAATTATTCAAAGTGGTTTGTGTATTTTTTCCAGCAATTACATTGGTGGATTCTGTCTAAAATACTGTCAGTGAGAAAATGGTAAATTCTGACTTTTCATAATTAAATGCTACCAGGATTTAACAGTTGTATATCACATTGGAATTGTATAGTCACTGATATATAAAACAAGATAAATAACATTAATTATGAACCTACATTAATTTGCTATTCGGGATTTTAAACTTTGGCTAAACTAAATTGTACTTTATACTTTAGCACTTTCAATAACTATTAATTCTCACATTAGGTGCCTTCCGCTAAATTTTCAAAAAGATGAGTTGAAGGGAATCCACAAAGATCGAATGAAAATTGGAGCAAGCCTGGCTGACGTTGATCCAATGCAAATAGACACTTCAGTAAGGATTTGATGTCTTGCTTTCTTATATAAAAATTGAATGTAGATAACCTTACCTTTAAAATTAATGTAACTGTTCTTTGATTAATTATGTGACATCAAGTCACTGCTGACTCCTGGACACCATGTAGACTGAGCTGTTCTTATTGGTAATAAACTTAAAAGTTCTTTACTATACTGATAATAAACTTACTTGTGAGGACAACATAGGTAATCTTTAGCTTTTACTTTGGGTAGGATTTTTATTATTTTCATTTGTCAACTGTCTCCCTTTTTAGGTGCGATTTGATAGTGTGGGTGGACTTTCTGATCATATTTCAGCTTTAAAGGAGATGGTAGTTTTCCCACTACTTTATCCAGAAGTGTTTGAGAGATTCAAGATTCAACCTCCAAGGTAGTGCTTTAAATTATTTCCTTTTACTGGATGTTAAAGTCATTTTAAAATTTGGACTTTCTTGAGATAGATAGTTTCTTAAGATCTTTAGACAAGATCTCTTAATAAATATCACTTTGATGCACTATTTAGATCAATTTGTGTAAAATTGACAAGGTTTACTATAGTCATAGTAGTTTACAAAAATATACATGTGTTCTAAATTTATATTACATTAATTTATAATTTATACTATATTATTTTAAGAAGTACCCAAACCTTAAAGGAACCTAAAAGTATCCTTAAATTATTTTTGTATAAAAGTTTTGTAATTTCAAATTAATATATTATTATAGTCAGGCTTTTACAAGAGATAATGCAAAATATAAACAAGTCCTAATTAGAAAGACCAAGTTAAGAATGGGAAAATAAGAAATTACATTATTTACAGAGGTTAAAAATTGAAATAATTATTAGAGCCAAGATAATATAAATATAGCAGCCAATACGAAAGCACCAAATATAGGAGAAAATAGCCATGAAAAAAATCTGGACGAAGGAACGGTCCTAAATGCTATATATGGTTTCACATTTGTCAGAAAACTGTTCAGAATAGCTTCAGTTGAATCAGCCTCATCTAAAGCATCCCCCTAGAAGTTTTGCAGCTCCCTTTTATCATTTTTTTATTAGCTGCATTGTTGGAGGCAATCTCTCACTGCTTAAACAAGGAGGTTGTTGGTTTCTATTATATTTGTACCTTTATTTATCTTCTAGAGGGAAATCCAATCACATTGCCTCCTGAAGAGCCACAGAGATTCATTAAATGCTGCAACCAATTGATACATTTTGGTTTCAGTTCATTTTGTCTCATATCTGCATCTGCTCCTTAGAACTCCTGAAATCAGATAATTGATGCATATCAAAAACCCTGTGGGTTATTTCAATAGCATGTTAACATTGCAAAGCATACAGATCACTGAATATATAAAATTTGGATTGTTGGTGCTTTGTTTGATTATAATTAGGCTGATTTAAAAAACTTCACATTTTTTGAAAAAGTTCCTATCAATGCAAAAGGCTTGTTAGTACTAAGAGAAAGGATAACAAATACAAACATTTAAGAAAATTGAATTGAATATGTAAGATAAAGATCATTAAAATTGCCACCTTCTTTGTTCTTGGTAGCATGTGCAGTCCTGTTCTTCATTATTCACATTTTATGATCATTTCTGTAATTTTGGAAAAGGGTCTGTGGCTTTATGTCCTAAGACACCATTGCCACCTCTGAGTTCTGACCTCACATGAGAAGAAGTTTGAGTCCATAATCATGGACAAAAACTTTCTTATGGTGTCTGGCTTGTTAATCTATAACCTAAAAATTTGGGAATCTGTTACAGGAAATTTGAAGGTCCTTCAGATTCCCCATGGAATTTCAAGTGGAGAAATTCTGAGATCTCCTGATTATGTACATATAAAATGTAGCATTCTGGGAAATTTTTGAATGGAGGCATACTCACATAGCTCCATTACTGAGCTGGTTATTTTTATTATTTCTACACCAAGATTTTTACCCTATCAAATGTTGATTTGTTCTTAAGTCCTTTGTATACATTATACATATTTGTTTTTTTAATATGTGGTTTTAATTGCTTGTTATGCACTGCCCAGAGTTGCCTTTGTGAGATAGTAACTATGTAAATATGATAAATAAACATGACTGACTGTTCCACAATTGGTTTGTGGTATTCAAAGCAAGAAGTGAGATTTCTTTGTTAAGATGAGTAACTTCTAAAAAATAACTGGCGCAATAGTGAGGACATTCTTGTGTTTGTGAGAAAATATGCCCTGAGCCTGGTGCATTTTGTGACCATTGAGGATATGATTATTAATTAGCATGCTCATACCTCCAGATTCATAGGCATCGATATAGATCACTAGGAACATTGGTGTAATAAGTTCTGTACCTTTCGTGTGCTGTTTGCAGATGTTTCTTAAAAACCTGGTTGCCAAAGTTTTAAAGTGATTAGGGTAGAGTATGCTAAAATAATTACTTTAACTGCAAGTTTGAATTCTTCCAGGGGCTGCCTTTTCTACGGTCCACCGGGGACTGGAAAAACTCTTGTTGCCAGGGCACTTGCTAATGAGTGCAGTCATGGAGACAGAAGAATAGCATTTTTCATGAGAAAAGGTGCTGATTGTCTCAGTAAATGGGTGGGCGAATCTGAGCGACAGCTTCGTCTGCTGTTTGATCAGGTAATTTTGCTTTCTTTGTGTCTTGGGTTCTGCACAACTATTTGAACCATAATTAATTTGAATTTCTCTTTTTAGGCCTTTCAGATGCGTCCTTCAATTATATTCTTTGATGAGATAGATGGCCTTGCTCCTGTACGGTCCAGTAGACAAGATCAGATTCACAGGTATGTGCTTTGTAATTAAAAACAATAGCTCTTCAAAGTTTCTTTGAACTTCAGTATGATGGGTTAACTTCTAAAGATTGTAAAGGGTAATCTGACCTTGGGTCCATTCTATTTTGCGAAAATTAGGGCAGAGATACTTAAATAAACAAGGAAACATAGTGTTTAGTTATTTGTCTACATAAATAACAATACTTTTGATCAAGTAATATGCGTATTACAAAATCTGTAGGTTTTCTTTGATTCATTAAATTAAAAATAGTAATAATGTTGCAAAAACATTGTCAGTTCTTTTATAGTTTAATATTTAATAATAATTATATAAAGTACTTTTCCATTATAACTAGCCCTGAGAAATACATAGTTTGAATAAGATTAGAGTCACCTACTTCTTCCATTTAATTAGATGTAGACTTTATTATTACATTGGGTCTCACATTAGCAAGTTTTTTTTCTAACTCAAAAGCTTTATTTGAATTGAATTGTATATATTACTGTGTATACTGGAAATAGCTTCCAACAGGTTTCTACAACATTGAACTTATGGATACATCCAATCTTCCATGAGCATATTTCAACTGTGACATTTTCCCTATCTTTTCTTTTCTTTACACTTCACTATTTCCATTCTATTGAATAAATTTTAGTAAATTCTTTAGGTCATGCATAAAAGTATAAAATATCTGAAAATTTGCATATTTTAACATGGCTTTCATCTGCAGATTACTATATATTTTCTAGCTTTTCTCTGTTATGGTGTTCTGAAAAAAGTGATCTGAAATCTACCTCAGCTATCTTTAAAAAAAATAAAAAATAAATCTGGCAGTTCCATACAAGCTTTTGTGTACAGATCTGAGAATCCTCCAAAAAATGCAGTTTTCTGCACCAATTCATTAGTAATGTAGTAATGCAGAAATGTTTGCTTCTGGAACATCTCTTCCAGAAGGGATTAACTGGTGTTGTGGAGGTCATTTTTCTGTTTTGTGGCTGGACTGTGTCCAGAAAAAATACTTTTTATTACAGATAATACACTTCCAGAAACATGTTTATTTATTGCTTTTAAAGATTTGTATATTTGTTCATATTAAACAATTCTAGGCGCAACTTACAACAGCAGTAAAACCCAATAACTTTAAAACTTAACCATCAAGCAATAAAAAACCATAATCAACTCCTTAGGATCTTTCCCAGCCAGCTTTATTTATCTTCGTTCCATCCTGTCCTGTCCTATCCCAGCACCTGGGTAAAAAGCTAAGCCTTCTGAAAAACTAAAAGAATGCGGGCCTGCAGAACCACCAGGGGAAGGATATTCATAAGGTAGGGATGGGCATGGAAAAGGCATGCTTCTGAGGTCCCTCTGGGTCAGGGTTTCAGGGAAATTTCAAGTGTGCCTACCTTATCCAATCTGGAACAGGCAGATATTGTTGGAAAAGCAGTCCCACAAATAACCAGGTTCTATATAGGGCTTCAAAGATCATACCCAGTATCTTGAATTGCACCTGGAAGGAAACTGGGAGCCAGTGCATCTTACACAAAGAGGTATAACATGGGCAAACTTAGGAGAACCAATGTTGTCCTTGTCACTTCATTGTAGACCATTGGTAGCTGTAGAGTAGTGTTCAAGGGCAGCTCCCATGTAAAGCATATTGCATTTATTCAAACAAGGAGTGTCTGCTACATGAGTGGCTGGGAGCAAGGACTCCTCCTGGTCCAGGAAAGAGCAAACTCCAGAACTGCTCTGCCTTGTCAGGGTTAAATAAAAGTCAGTTTCTCTTCATCCAGGCTCTCTTAGCCTCCAGTGATACCAGCACTGCATCAAGGACCACTCCTGCTATACTTGAAGATGAACCATGTAATTAATCTTATTAGCAGTATTGATTGATTTATTGGTACCCATTTTGTGTCTATTTTATATTTTTTGTTTTATATCATTGCCTTTTCTTGAAGACAGTACTTCTGATGTGCCATGTTTAAGCAAAACATAGTCCTCAGAAAAGGGTTGTGAAGACTTGCTCTAAAATAACTTTTCTCAGACATTTAAAATAAGTCCTGTGGATTCTATCATATAAAAGGTTAACATATTTTAAAATTTCATTTTTAAGCTCAATTGTGTCTACGTTGCTCGCATTGATGGATGGTTTAGACAATAGAGGTGAGATTGTGGTGATTGGTGCTACAAACAGATTGGATTCCATAGACCCTGCTTTGAGAAGACCTGGACGTTTTGACAGAGAATTCCTATTTACATTACCAGACAAAGAGGTAAGAAATTCCACTACTGATAAATAATTAGCTTCAGCTTACCACAATGGAGGATTATATAGAGCGGTGTTGGTGAACCTTTTCGGCACCAAGTGCTGAAACGGGAGCATGCATGCATGCTAGAAACCGCAAGAGCAGCTGTCCGGTGCACTTGCGCATGCCAGGAAAATGATCTTTTGGTTTTTGATGCATGCATGTGTGGTGGTCAGCTGGTCTTTGTGCACCAGAAACCGGAAGACCAGGCAGGCCCATTTTTCAGTCTGCTTTAATATTCTAATATTGGAACCATGTTTCTCAAAGCTGCTGTACCTGCTTTTGCTTATTTTTCTAGTTTGAGAGATTTTTCTGGAAAACATCTCTGCCCATTTGAGTTTTTATCTTGCATGAAGATAAAAATCACATAAAGTTTACAGTCCGTTACCTCTTTCTCCAAAGTTATTTTGTTATACCATTAGAATTATAATAATAATGAATAGTACAGTAGTTTTTGTCTCTATAAAAAAACTGGTGTTAATGTAAACATAGAACATTCATGAATGGGAACTGGAATATTTGATATCTTAAGATTAAGAAATCTTAAAGCTTTTTTTCTTAAAAAAAACCCTTTATGTTTCTAGGCAAGAAAGGCAATCCTTAAGATCCATACCCGCGAATGGACCCCTAAGCCATCAGAAATGTTTCTACAGGAGGTTGCTGAAAAATGTGTTGGTAAGAACAGGAATTCAAAATATTTTGCATAATCCATTTCTAAAAAGTATTGTTTTGTATAGTTGCTTGGAAATGTAGCTTTAAACATTTTGCTTTGACCTGATTTTTGTAATTATTTAGAATGTGTGCAGGTACTTCATTATATACTTGCCACAAGTTAATAGACTAGCATCTTCTCTGAGCATTTATTTTTTGCAGTGATTAAGGTGGCTAGATCAGAAACTGGGAGACCATAAATTCTGGTCCTCCCCCTAGACATGAAAGCTAGCCAACTTTGGGTCAGTTTTTTTCTTAGCCCAACCTACCTAAGAGGAAGGATGATGGTGATGAGGAAAATAAGAGGGGAAAGCTTGTGTTGTACAGAATAAAGATGGGCTATAAATATAACAATAATACCTGTTGATTCTCCTTACATCCAATAATGAAAGCCTACTACTGAATAAGCATTTGGTTCCACTCTTGATCTGCTTTTGCTATAAAGATTTTCCCCTAGTATTAGCTGGAAACTGGCCATCTGCATACAAAGCTCAGAATAATTTCTGTCATGATTTGTAGACATGTATTTTTTTTAACAGAAAAAAAATTAGGCAAGGGATTTATAATTATTTGTCCAGTGATTGTTCAAAGCGACAATTGGCCCCCAGTGACATGATTAAAATTAGGGCCCCAGCTCTGAACTTTGGGGTACCTTAAACTTTGCCACAAATACTGATTCTCTCTCCTCCCCCGCCCCGCAACTTACCTTTGCCATCTTCCTTCTGATGCTCTGGGATCCAGATGCTGGGTAAAAGTGCAGCCCTGGTATGCAGAGGGTGAGGGCAGGGAGAGCCAATGGTGATACCAACAGTTGAAGGTGAATGCTGTGTACTTTTCCTAGTGAACTAAACATATTAAACAGAATACAAGGAATAATTTCTAATATATTGCAGTGATTTGTTTTACAGTTTAATTGACTGCCAGGGAGCAGCTTTTATTCTTTGGTGCTTGACAGAAGAGGGACTGTAAATTATATATAAATGATGGTTATGAAATGATTATATATAAATAGCAGAGCAATTCGACACACGTACTTAATCTTGGTAGAATGCTTACTGAAGAATGCTAAAGCCCATGAGACCATCTTTCTATCCAATTTGTTACAGTGAAATGGAAGTTAGATATGTTAAGGGAACCACAAAAATGACTTGTATGCTGATGGCTTGGCAGATTTAAAAAGTGTGTTTCATTAAAGAAGGGAATCATAAATAAATGAATACTAGATATGAACTCTGCATACAAACAGCAAGTCACTAGTGTAAAGAAATGTTTGAACTAGTTTCATCATTTAAGACGGGTGTCAAATTCGCAGGCCAGATGTGTCATGTGCTGGCCCTGCCCCCACCCAGTTTAGCAAAGGGGGGGGGGAAGTCCTGATATGTCCTGTGACAACACGAGTTTGACATCCCTAATTTAAGAGAATAAATTAGGATTGAATTGCAAGATATATATGAGGGAGGAATGAAGACCAAGAAGGTAATAATTGGAGTCCATGTGTTCCTTGGAAGGAAGTTTATAAAATGCATTGTAGAATCAAGGATGGCTTGAAGGAATAATGGAGAGTATGGTGAATGTAGCTGTCCTTTTTTCTTTCTTTTTATTGTTACACCTTTAAAAAGGGAAGGGGTGGGGGTTACTTACTAATCTTCTGCAGTTTTTTTAGTCAGCCTTGAATCCTCAACAGCTGTCTAAACTTGTCCCTACAGTTTCCTTGGCAAGATTTTCAGAAGGGATTTGCTCTTTCTTTTTTTCCCCTAGCTCTTAAGAGAGAGCCAGCCTCCCAGCTGGCTTTGTGCCTAAGGCAGCACCCAAGAGTCTCTTGGTTTCTAGCCTCATGCCCTTAATCATCATACCAATCTGGCTGGTCCTACATGACAGTGCTTATTCCAATACAAAGTAGCATGATAGATATGCATACGCCTATTGTTTTTTGCATCCATTCACATGTTTATATATATATTCCTTTTTATTTTTTAAATTCTCACTTTTTATGCCTGTAATTGCCTGGGTTGGGAAACATCACTTTAGAAACTTCTGTAAAGCATAATGGCCAGGTGGATTAAAAAGAAAAGGATAAAACATTTCTATGTTCAGTTGTAGGTTTTGTGATGGTAGATTCTGTTTCAGAAAGAAAAGAACTTTTCCAATTTCTTACATAGTACATATATCATTAAATGGTTTTAAATTGTTTATTTTAAAAATATTTTAATACAGACTTTTTCTTTATAGGGTACTGTGGGGCTGATATTAAATCGATATGTACCGAGGCAGCCTTATGTGCCTTGCGTCGACGTTATCCTCAGATTTACACCAGCAGTGTGAAGCTGCAGTTAGATATCTCTTCCATTAACATAATCGCTAAGGATTTTGTGGTTGCTATGCAAAAGACTATACCTGCTTCTCAGCGGGCAGTAACCTCGCCTGGCCAAGCGCTCTCTACAATTTCAAAACCACTGCTTGAAAATGTACTGCAAAGAATTATGGAGGTTGTACAAAATGTATTTCCACATGCAGAACTGGCGCAGAAAGGAGGGAATAAATCAGGTATTTAAATTTCTTCTTTTCTGAAACAATATTTTATCTAAATTTAGGACTGATAAATTGAGTCACCTTCCTTTTAATAAAATACTAGTACTGAAAAACTTTTGCCTTTTCCTCTCTTTGAAGAGAGGGGCAGAAAAGAATCAGTGCAGATCGATCTTTTAGTTAACCAGATTAATTCATAAAAACACTTAAGATTCAATAAAGTTTATTTACTTGCAGTTTTGGATGGAGGTATGTATGTTTGCTATAGAATGAGTTTTGTACAAGCTGAACTGTTTAACATCCTTCCTAATTCATGTTGTCCAGATGTTTTAAGAATAAAGTAACATGAAAGCCACCCCCACCCCCAAAAGCAACATGAAAGCCATTCCTATTTTAATGGTAGCCATTAACAAATTACTAGTAGATTCAAGATTATGGACAATAGAGCCATTTTTATCTAGTGGTTAAGTCTCCAGACCAGAAAATGGGAGACCGTGAGTTCAACCCAGTTTTAGCCATGAAAGCCAGCTGGGTGACTGGGCCAACTAACCACTGTCTCTCAACCCAACCACATCACAGATTGGTTTGGGGAAAATTGGAGGAGGAAACTGTTGGATAGGCTTTCTGCCTTGAATTATTTGTAAAAATAATAAAAGGCAGGATAGAAAGAAGTAAATAAATAAAATAAAGTTGCATCATTTTTAGCTACGGAATTAACCTGAATATTTTAATTAAATTATGTTGTGTGCTTATCCCAGAACTTGTTTTTAATCATCTCAGTCACCCATACTGGATACCTACTTTCATAAGAAAGCATAAATGGAGAAAGGAATAAGCATGTCCTTTTTGCTAACTGAAACTCCCTCCTGCTCCTGCTGCTCCTCATTTCTTATCAATATTGAGAGAAAAATATTATAAGTTACTCATTTATAATAGGATTTTACGTAGTTTAAGTATGGTTATGCTAGAAGATTCCTCTTTACGTTACATATAAAACCCGCCACCCTAAAACCCAAAACGTGTTCAGTTACAAGTACATGGTGAATTGTTACAATCTTCTTGGAAAACAGGAAGATCTGCCCAGGGCTAGGCAACAAGTAAATAAGATAAGGGACATCCTCACAAGATAAAGCCCAGCAGTGAAACCAGATAAGACACTGCGGCACAGAAAACAACGTCATGTTGACCCTTAAGCCTATTGTTTATTAGCTCATCTTCGAATGCAAGAAAATAAGGGGGTGTGGGGAGAGCCTCTTAGGCGTGACATGTTCTGTGCAGGGATATAAATGTATTGTTATGAATATGGAATTTTGCTCTTGTACTCAATCCACTTGGGAAGGGTCTTGGAGGCCACGCTTGCAACCGCTTTTTCTTTTCTTCAATAAACCTTTGAAATTGTGCACCAGACTTGTCCGTATTGTGAATATAAATTTATTGGGGGTCTTATATCTCACAATATTGATCTAATAATAATGTATATTATACTATCAGTTAATCAATTTTCATACAGTCATTGACCAGCAAATTAAAAAAAAACCACACAATTATTTAGGATAAAAAATAAAAATTTGCAAAATATCTAAGGGAGTGTGATGGCTCAGTAGTTAAGACACTGAGCTTGTCAACTGGAAAGCCAACAGCCCGTGAGAGATTAATAGGTACCACTTCTGCAGGAAGGTTACTGCATTCTGTATTTTCATGCTGGCTACATGATGATGGAAACATCTCAGACAACACAGGCTCCCTCAGATGGGAATCAAAAATGAGCACCCTTGAGTAGGTCATGAGAGGACAGGGAAACCTTTAAAATACATAAAAAGGATTAGAAGAAATAATATAGTTCTGTGCAAACTATGGAACAATATTTAAACTGGATTTTAAAGAAATATTACTTGCAAAGAAGTAAAATGAGATCAATGTGATAATAACCTAAGATAAAACAAGTTGAAAAGGCCAGGATATTGAGTAAAGAATGGATATGATAATTCCTGGCAAGCTAGAGGGACAATACAAAATAACATGTTCTATTGTTTATTCCTCCACCAATATATTGCTGTATTTTATCAATGCAACAAAAAAATTGATACAAGAAACCAAAATAATATTGATTAGGCCAAATAGGTTTGCCAGTGAAATAAATGTCCCTGTCTGTTGTTCCTTTTTTCCATAATGCAGCACACATCAAGGGAAACTAAAAGAGTTAAGAACTACCTCTGCAGCTAATATGGCTCTTAGTGAATAATTGCTTCTCAACATTAGGTTTCCTATTTTACAACTATTTTACAAAGAAACTGTGAGAACTAATTAAAGGTTGTGATTCTAATTGCATCAAAATTACATACATGTTTTATTTTGTGGAATAGAATATTCTTTTAAACAAACCAGGTTATTTAAAATGTAAGAGCAAACAAAAATAAGTATACATTTGAGTTGTAATCTAATAACATAATTCTGAGGCCTTTTTCATTTTATTTATATTTTCACTAGAAAGTTGGTATCGGGCTTCTTGACAACTTATTCCCTTTAATTGCATATGTTTAAATAAAATTCTAAAATTGGCCTTAGAAATAAGATTCAATGACGCATTGGAAAAAAAATCTTAACCTTAACCTTAGAAATAAGATACAATATTCATATTGTATCTACCTCTTTTTGTTTCATTTAAAGATTTTGCTAATCATGTGTCAGAACCTGATCTGTTCTACAGTGATGAAGAAGGACCAACAGTATTTGAAACCGGACATTTTCAGAAAGGCTCTGA
>JANHFN010003560.1:94519-109518 GCA_032468175.1 Toxicocalamus goodenoughensis
TCTCTGGTTATTTTATGACACAACCCCCCCCCCACAAACCTACTCTAATATTTACTGTTTTAATGCATGTTTTTCAGTAAGGTTTTCTTCCCTACTGAATAGGATTTATTTGTTGTCTTCTGTTCCTTGATCAATACTAAAATTTAAAAGAAGGGTATTATTTTGCAGTGTTTTTGGATGAACTTGCACATAAATATATAAATTAGAACATTGAAAAGCAGAGAAAAGGATATTTAGTGATGCTATCACAGATTAATTTTAGGGAGAAAAAACAGCTATTTAGCTTCAAATTTTTGGTGTGCATACGGGTATTTTTTTAAATAAAAAAACTATACAGGTCATACATGCTTGCACTTTCTGCCAGTTTGTGATTGCTTAGTTGTTGAAGCACTACGTATATCTATATATGAATGAACTGAAATACTTTATTATATTCTTTACTGTTTTGATTTAAAAATGGGACATGAATATTTAAAATTTGTTAAGTAAAAATAATTACTTGAAGTTTCAAGCTGAAAGTTTGAAGTTTCAAGTTTTTTACATGATTGAAAAGGTAATATTTGAGTTGAGTTTGGAGCGACTTGTTTTTTTTTCTTTTAATAGAAATGCTTATCACCAACCAACATCTTGCCGACCAAGACTCTTAATTAGTGGGAAGCCAGAATATGGACAAGCCTCGCATTTGGCCCCAGCAGTTATACATGCTTTAGAAAAGTTTCCGGTGTATACGTTAGACCTTTCTATCCTCTTTGGTGTCAGTTCCAAAACCCCTGAAGAAACATGTGCTCAGGTATTTCTTTATCCTGTACTCTTTAGTTCTTTAAGTAGTTTTGGTTCCAACTACCTTTGTAAGTCAAGGACTACCTATAAACATTTTCACTATTTCTGTGGAGAATATCAACCTTGGAAATGGATGCTACTTCTCTTCCAGGGGTGGTTACCAAGGTATCTTTCCAGGAAGTAGAAATGGCTTCTTCCTGAAGATTTCAGTATGAATGGATTGGAGAACAGAGTCAGTTTTTCCTTTCCCAGCATACACACTTTGCTTCTGCCAACTTCTTAGAAGTTCTGCCTGCAATCTAAGAGGGCAGAGGCAAATTGGTCTCTTTGATGCCAGTCTTTTGTCACATCAGAATCATTTTTGACTGAAATCCAGACAAAGTTTTACCTTTCCCAGTCTCTTTTGCAAAATACTATCTGACTTTAAATTCAAATTCAAATTATCATGCCAATCTTCCACTGAATGGTTCAAAATAAAGATTCATTTCCATCCTTCAAGCTTGTTATTTTCAAAAGCAAAACAAAACAACAATTTGAAGTTAGCATGCCAAAACAGGATATGGACCAGATTTGTCAAGCCTAGCTGATAAACCAAGTAAGTGAGAACTAAAGTGATTTGAGAAAGGTATCGTTAATGTTAGCCACAAATAAAAGTATAATCTTGGAAAATTGTCAGTGTAAATTCCTAAGCAGGCTTAATTGACTTACTAAGAGTCTCTTTAAAGTCTCTTTAAAATTGTTCATTTCCATAGCTGTACTTCTGGACCAAGTTGCTTTTCTTAAATTAAACTGGTCTACTCTCTTACCTTTTTCCAGTCTTTCATGCATTTAAAAACTTGATTTTATCAACTGAAGCCATCATAATTGGCTATGTCATGCATTTTAGGGGAATATAAGTATAGTTTAAATCATGATCTATTAAATGACAAGGTAATTAATAAAGTGCACAACTTCATTTTTAATGATTAAAATGTCATCTTTTTTTAGTTGATCTGTGAAGCTAAGAGAACAGCGCCAAGTTTAATATACATTCCAAACATTCATATATGGTGGGGAACGATTGGACACACATTGCAAGCAACCTTTACTACACTATTACAGAACATTCCATCCTTTGCTCCTATTTTTCTTCTTGCAACATCAAATACACATCATGAAGCTCTGCCTGATGAGGTATGTTCATGGGATAATCCACTGTACCTTATTGTATCTGATTTTTCCCCTAACTGGCAGCACAATGAAGTTTAGGATAAGGAAATAAAAAAATCCATCCTAATTCACACCTTAAGGTTTTTTAAGAGAATGTTTTTTAAGTGTGTATACACACACATTCCTGCCTCATGCCTAAATGTTGCTTGCTTATCAGAGAATGTTGTTGCGTTACTGCAGCAAAGATTGATATTCTGTAATAAACTGCTAAATTGGCTGAATGTTTCCCACAATTGTGTTTTTAATGCTCTCTATTTTTGTTAGACTTTCTGCATGAAGCATTAGTAGTTCAATAGTTCTAGGATTTTGCGAGGCTACAGTTACCTTTTAATTTTTGTTTTATAGATTTCTTCTTTGTTCATTTGTTTCCACTATGCATCTTTTTTAGGTAAAGAAATTATTTGTTGATGGTTTTGGAGAAGTTTTTGATGTTCATTTGCCTAGTTTTGAAGAAAGAAGAAAATTCTTTGAGAGCTTAATTCTCCATCAAGCAATTAAACCACCGGTGTCAAAAAAGAAAGCAGGTAGATGTGCTGCAAACACATCAGATAAAGCTTATTGTAGATGGATTTGTAAACAGGTACATGCTTACAAATCTGTTTTCCTTTTTAAGTTTTGCAGGCATTGGAGGTATTACCAGTAGCTCCCCCACCTGAACCACGGCAGCTGACAGAACAGGAGATCAAGCAACTTGAGGAGCAGGAAGAAGATACTCTACGTGAACTCAGAATTTTTTTAAGAAATGTGACACACAGACTTGCCATTGATAAACGCTTCAGAGCCTTTACAAAACCTGTTGATTTGCATGAGGTAACAAATTTCAAAATAATTTTGTTTTTCTTCTCTTGTACATTCCTCAGTGCAATCATTGACTATTTTGATTATATTAAGTTTGAAATTTGCTGAATGTTGCTATTAGACCATGGTCTCCAATCTTTCTGGCTCAACGGACCAGCAGGGGCAGCAAAGTGGGGAGGGAAAAGGGGATGGTTTTGTGTGCGGGATGCTGCTTTCACAAATGCAGCTTTGCCTACGTGCTCACCCACCCTCCACTTTGGCTGCCCAAACAGACTATGGCGTGGCACTGGCCTGCAGACCAGGGGTTGAGGACCCTTGTATCATATGATTATACTTATATCAGTTAGAAAAAGTAATGAATGCAGACAAAACCTACCTCAGAATAATAACCTAAATGCTGCTCAAGGTGAATATTATAAATGGTAAACTTGATTTTAACTTATCAAAATTTGAAAGCAATTTTGGGATGTGTGCATCTTCAATAAAGGCATCAAGATATATCTATTAAAAGTGTTCTCCCTCTGTCGCTTTCCATTTGTTCATAACCTGCTTGGCATTTTCCCATCTTTCATTCACTAACGTTCCTTGCTCTTTCTACTTTTATCCTCTGCCTTTGTCTACTCTCTTATTTCTCTCTTTAGAACTTCATGGGTTGAATGTTTTTATTTTCTCTCTGAAAGGAGTTTAATCTTGGGAGTCGGAGAAGAAAGGGTTTTTGGCACATGCTTTGTATATCTCCTTTCAAAATGTAAATATCAGGAACTTGTCTCAATAGAACAACCTGTACAGCTCTTAATGAAGCTCTTTTTTGAAAGGTTATATGTTTGACAGACGTTAGAAGTTACAAAGATCTATGGTCTGGTCTAGCAGGACATTTACCCAGTTCTTGTCCTATTTTCTTTTTTCTTTTTTTTCTTCAAATGTTATGTCTTATGTCAAGGGGGAACAACTTTCTTGTGGTTAGGAGCTGTAGGGATCATAACCAATGATAAAATGATTCCATTTTGAATAGGAGAGTCAAACCTCTCAACCAGTAAGATACCCCTTTTGCTTCTCTCCAAGTCCATGGACTCCAAGTCTCCTATTCTCCCAGGTTGTCCTATGTAATTGGTTACATTTCCAGAACTGTGCAGTTAGTTGACTGAAATGTTTTTGGTTCCCCCCCCAAAAAATTGAATACAAAATATGATCTTAAAAAGGTGGTTTAGAAGCATTAATACTAACATTTTAAAATATACAGAAATGTAAACTTAGTTTACTCCTGAAGGCAGATAATATATTTATTCTTTTTCTTACAATGCTTCCGTAGGTATCAGACTATGTCACAGTCATCAAGCAGCCAATGGATCTTTCAACCATTATTTCAAAAATTGATCTTCACCAGTATCTTTCTGCCAAAGATTATCTAAAAGATATTGACCTCATCTGTAGCAATGCGTTAGAATATAATCCTGATAGAGATCCTGGAGGTAAGCCTTAATATTTATACATATTATACATGTAGCCCTCAACTTACAACCACAGTTAAACAAAATTTCTGTTGCTAAGTGAGACAGTCATTAAGTGAATTTTGCCCCATTGTTTACTTTCCTTGCCGCAATTATGTGATTTGCTGCAGTTAAGTTAGTTACATAGTTGTTAAGTGAATCTGGCTTCCCCATTGACACAGTGTGATCACATGGTCTTGAGACACTGCAACCGTCATAAGTATGAACCAGTTGCCAAGCATCCAAATTTTGATGACATGACCATGGAGATACTGCAACAATTGTAATTGTAAAAACAATCATAAGTCACTTTTTCAGTGCTATTCATTGCTTATTCTGTGCTAGTTTAGGTCACTAAACAAACTCACCTGTATATCACGTTAAATAAGCAGATGTTTCAAAAGCCTGCTGTACCCAACTTGTTCTCTATCAAGTTAAAAACAAAGGAATTAAGAGTAGTATAACTTCAAGCTGAAATTGTACTATTAAAAGATATTAAACTTCATACTATTTATGAAATATTCAGAGTTTTCTGCAGAATATTAATTTCATGACAGTATTTTCTTGTATATTTGTTTTAGATCGTTTGATAAGACATAGAGCCTGTTTTCTCAAAGATACAGCCTATGCTATAATAAAGGAAGAAATGGATGAAAATTTTGAACAACTTTGTGAAGAAATTCAGGAATCACGCAAAAAGAGAGGTGGGCTTTCTCACGATTTGGCACTTTAAAAAAAATTACAGTATGATTTTAATACTGTCACATTATGTAATATATTGCATTACTGTGACTGAATTAGAGTGAATATATCGTATTTTTCGTACTATGACACACTTCCCTCCCTCCAAAAAAATGGGTGGAAATGTCTGTGGGCCTTATAGAGTGAATATTGCACCAGGGGGAGTGAGTGAGTTGGTGCAGTGGTGTAGTTTGCCGCCTGTCACCGTTCGCCACCGCCAGGGAACACTGGAGCCTTCACTGCCAAGCAGTTGGATTGGCCTCCCAGAATACCGCTGATAGGCACCGGGGGCAATCCCCACTGCCTAGAACAGCTGATTGGTGGTATTCCAGAAGACCAATCCATCAATCAGCTGCTCAGTGGTGAAGGCAGTAGCTCAGTTCAATTGACTGGTGGTGGGCACCATGGAGCGGAGCCCTGATGAGCCATATGCTGGGGCTGCGATAACGTGCTGAAGTTGACCAGGCCATTTGCTGCAAGGACGCTAGCCAGATGAATACAGGATGGATGCTGTGAGACAGAGGCAGATTTTTTTTCCCCCTTGTTTTCCTTCTCTACAGCTAATATGCGTCTTATAGTATAAAAAATACAGTACCTGAGCATATTCTGTGTATAAGAAACATTTCAGGCTAGAAGACTTAAAACAGTATCAATAGCAGTGGCAATAGCACTTAGACTTATATACTGCTTCACAGTGCAGCCTCTCTAAGCGGTTTATAGAATCAACATATTGCCCCCAACAATCTGGATCCTCATTTTATCGACCTCAGAAGGATGGAAGGCTGAGTCAACCTTGAGCCTGATGAGGATTGCACTGCCGGCAGGCAGTTGGCAGAATTAGCCTGTAATATTGCATTCTAACCACTGTGCCATCACGATATGAGAGGCCTCTCTGCCAGAATTCCTGTCTTTAGAATATGGCATCCTCCCCCCATGTATTTCTTGTACAAAACATAGAATAATTCAACAAGGTGGGTAAAGGATTCTTACAATGTATTGTTACTTTTAAGGTTGTAGTTCTTCAAAATATGTCCCATCTTATTACCATGTGATGCCAAAGCAAAATACCACATTGCAGGACAAGAAATTGGATTCTGAATGTGGTGACAAGATGAAAAGCCCACCAATACCTCTGGATTCTAGTTCTCCTTTCATTCCTAATGGTAAGTACTAATTTACCTGGTCTTGTATTATAAGCCAAGGATGGGTGTGCTGGGATTTTTCTCTTACTGTCTATTTCTACTAATCACTAATTTTAGTGGATCGTTCCTTCTCTGGTTTCTTAGTCTATAAATAGAGGATGCATGAAAGTTTTTTTTATAACCCACATCTACTCATATCCTATTTGATGCCACTCTGGAATTATTTTATTATTTAGCCACATTACAAACAATAACAAACATGGTTACTGGATTGCTTTCTTCTGGTTTCTTTCTTGAAATGCTGCCTTTTTGTTATGTGAATAATTTGAGAAATGACCATTAGACCCTGCAGAAAACGTTTAAGTTGTCTCCCAATAAGCATTTCATTCTGCATGAATATTTTGTTGTTGGTAGGCTGTGCTTCCTCCCAAAATGACCCATCTCTCAAATCTTTATATACTTCGAAAATGTGCAGGTAGTCCTCAATTTATGACCACAATTGTGACCAAGATTTCTGTTGCTAAGTGAGACATATTAAGTCAGTTTTGCCTCATTTGACTTTTCTTGCCACAGTTAAGTGAATCATTGCAGTTGTTAAGTTAGTAACACAATTGTTTGTTAAGTGAATCTGGCTTCCCCATTGACTGTTTGTCAGAAGGTCGCAAAAGGGGATCACCTGACTGAGGGACACTGCAACAGTCATAAATATGAGTCCGTTGCCAAGCATCTGAATTCTGAAATGATCATAAGTCACTTTTTCCTGTGCTGTTGTAACTTTGAACGGTCTCTAAATGAACTGTTGCAAGTTGAGGACGACCTGTATACACCTGATCTTCAACTAAAAAGCTGAGAAGCAGGGTATACATGGAAGGTATCTGGTTCTTTCAGAGAATGTAAACGAGTCCCTTAGCATCTCTTTCATTTTCTTATCAGGTTCTCAAAATCTGTTTTCTTCTAATTGGATGTCCTATTTGGGGGGGATCAACCCCAAAATCTCTTGTTTTACTTCTGATTGATGTCCTATTTCAGTGTGCGAGGGGTGGGTCAATCCCAATCTCACCCCCTGCTAAAACCTCATGGCAAAAGAGTATCCCTCCGTAGGCCTCAGTGACAGCTGCAGGACACTAGTAGCAGCATTTCTTCAATTACTTATTCTTAGACAATGCTTGGTAATTCAGCCAAGAAAAGGAAAGGCCAAGGGACTTCCAAGCTGCAAAAGAGTTTTGCAAGCAGCTGCTGCTGCAGCTAAACAACATAACCCATAGTATTCTTCTGGTAGTTGTAAAAACAATGACATTGCATAGTCTTTTCAGAATAATTAGTTGTGGTCACCTTGATGGAGTTGAGATTCAGGAATGGAAACATTAACATAACAATATTTTTCCAACTGCTATTCTGTTTTCTGAAATCAATTATGTACCAGAAATGAATGTGTTTTGGTTGGAATGTGCTTATATTGGAATTTATCTGCTCTAATATGTGTAGCCTTTTTGGGTGGGGAAAACGGCCCCAACATTGTTATAACACAAAGAAGGAATCTATGTCTGATTTTCAGCTTTTCTTGAGAGGGACAAGGGGACAAGAAAATATTTCAAGCAATGGGATTGAGATTTTTTAAAGTTCTATTTTAAGAATTTTTAAATGATTTTTCTCCTTTTCTGTACTTATTACATTGTGTAGATAGTGTTGCAAGCACACAATTCTTCATATTTAGTTTGAAAAATGCATAAAAATGAATAGGAAAGCAGAAACCATAACTTGAGGCACTTTCAAGACGAGAGGATGTCTGTCTGTCTGTTGTTTCTTTCTTTCTTATTT
Source organism: Toxicocalamus goodenoughensis (assembly GCA_032468175.1). Classification (NCBI taxonomy): domain Eukaryota; kingdom Metazoa; phylum Chordata; class Lepidosauria; order Squamata; family Elapidae; genus Toxicocalamus; species Toxicocalamus goodenoughensis. Next base: position 102,495 of record JANHFN010003560.1, read on the forward strand.
TACCCTTCCAAATTCTATTCTTTAAATGAAATTTCATTAAAAATGTCTTTGTATTCATATGCATCTATAAAGCATGCCACTACTATATGTCTTTGAAAAATATGAAATAGGTTATCTAAACAATATCAATAAATTTCCCCCCTGAAAAGGAAGATGTTGATATTCAGGTCTAGCTTCAGTATAGATCTTAAATCAAACTGTTTAAACTATTACAGCTGGCAAATAGTCTTTTTATGTGCAAATTCATATGCAGATTTTTTTGGATGTACATAAGTAACTTAGTGGTTTCCCACCATACTCCCCAAATTAATTTGAAGAGAAGGAAAATCTAGTCAATTTGTTTGTATTTTTTAATGTAGCCTTATCAAAGAGAAGACTAAGAAGGAAGAGTCGATGGTGCCTGGGCAACCTAGCAAAGCGGAAAAAGACTTTGCATTTCAATAAGGAGAACAAAGCTCCAGGAGAAGAGCCAGATGAAGTGGAGAGTGATGGAGAAGAATGTATGGAAAATAATAACTCCAGTATGGAGCAGACTGAAGTTGAAATAATACAGACGACTCTGGATGACTCTGAATATGTGTCTTCAGAGCAGTATATCAGTATATGTGATTCAGGAAATGAGCCAGCCATTCACAATAATGCTAAGTGTAAATTTGACAAGAGCAACAAACATGCCGAACTCTTAGAACAAAAACAACCATGTAATGGTGATGCAATAGAGCATTCATTAGATAAGGATACTAATAATGGTGAGTAGAAAGTGTCAAAATATACTTTAGGGCAATCCAGATTCTGCGCATGCACAGATAAAGCTTTGGCCAACAGGCCATGGACCGTGGGTTGGGGACCCCTGCTTTAGGGAGAGTGTTTAATTCTACTTCACATTCTCTTAAACGTTGTAGTGCTCTCTCTCATTTTAAGTGATTCTGCCAGCTAAGTTTAAATTCACATTGCAGTGCCAATCTAACAGTATTAATTAGTTTTATTCAGTGAAATTGTGATTTTTTTTTCTAGGGCCATTAAAATTATATTGGTATAATTAATGATTTGTTTGTGGGATAGTCACGGAGTAGCATACAAAATAAAAAAATGTTACAGTATTCTAAAATCTTTAGCTTTGGGATGATTTTATTGCATATATGATGACCAAAATCTCTACTTGTGGCCCACTTAGGTAGAAGACCTTTCCCAGAAACTGCTAATACAGAAACCACCTGAATCATTGAAAAGAAAGCCTTAGGAAAGTAAGGGTCCTTTTGGTTGGGATCCCTAATATTATCCCCATTTGTTGACTTCCAAATTCTTAGTAAGATAAGATGAATTCATCTCAACAATTATTTGATGTGACCCTATATATTGCTAGGCTTCAAATGGGATATTATAGGATACTTGGCAGACTAAACTATTCTATAGGAACTCTACCATAGATATTACTTTTAAGTACCACAAGGCTTAATCATTTACTGTATATTTGTTATGTCTTCTAACGGCAATAAACACTACTTTTCCTTTTATTGTAGATATATGTATGCTTCGTATGACCCGTGCAAGACGTTCACAGGTAGAGCAGCAGCATCTCATAAATGTTGAGAAAGCCATGGAAATTCTGTCAGAGCAAACGCCACCACTAATTGTGGATCAAGACAAGCTGAATGTAAGTTTTAGAGAGAACCCATTACTGAATTGGCAGTCTTCCTTCTCCGTTATTTACTTTTGTGTATCTTAATATAGTCTACACCTGAGTGCAGAGTGTCTTACCTTCTGTTGTGAGCGTGGGGATGGGTGGGTCTTTTTTTCTGAATAATTCTTAATGTTAAATCTGCTAAATTGCTGTTAGGTCACAGTTTCTAATAATCATAAATGGAGTGTAAATTATGCTATGTATTTTCTATACCATCTCAGTGAATTGAAATGTGTTTGTACTCAAACCAAAATAATATTTTGGAAGTTACAAACTAAGATGTTAAATAGTTAAATAGTTTTGGCAAAGAACAACAGACAAAATAGCTCAGGTTTACAAATAGCTTCACTGCTAAAATCATAAAGGAAACCTATTTTATTTTTAAAATGTCATTTTATTCCATATAGGAAATTGCTATGTTTGGGATATGCCAACTCTCAAATATTCATGTGTTTTAATTTTAACAGTTGGCCTATCATGTGTGATGCATTTTTCATGGTGTTTTAGTTAAAAATTCAAGATCTGCTTACAGTATCCACAAATCAACTTATCCTCTACTATATATATATATACAAAATATACAAGTACTTTTAAAAGAGCATTACTCTACATATTTGCACATAAGCCTATTCACAGATAAACCAAACTGTAGGGGTGGGGGCCATACAGTATTTTGGCACTGAAAATTCTTACATATCTGCAAGTATATACAGAATGTATGGAAGTATAGCCAGACTCTTGAAAATGATTTAAGAAATGCTTGATCTTATTTGAAGGAATAAATAGTCCTCTGTTTTCTCCAGAAATTACTGAATGTGGTTGTTGACAAAAGTGGAGACTACACTATACTTGAGTTGGAGAAACTCTATGCTTTACTGAGTCAGTGTATTTACCGACATCGTGGAGACTATGACAAAAGCAAATTGATTGAGGTACAATGTTTTTCATGAATGTGTTCTAGTGATAACTTAAGTCTGCATCTGAATATATATTTCTAGTATTCTCTCATAGTAGATATCAAAGTTTGTATTGTGTTTTATTGCAGCTCTCCTATTGTACTAGTGCAGGGCTGTCAAACTTGCAGCCCGCAGGCCAGATGTGTCACATGCTGGCTGCACCCACGCTCAGTTTAACAAAGGGGGAAAAAGTCACGTGATGCCACTGTGACGACATGAGTTTGATACCCCTGTACTAGTGCATTAGTCTGTCATTTGAAAAAAAAGATTAAAAGAGTAATTATATATATATACATTTATTGGGACATGTGATTCCAAGTTTGTCATTTTACATTTGGAAGAAACATGCTTCAGTTGTGCTTCTTACAATCTATAAACATCTTGTTGGGTCTCTTGTATTCACATGTATTTTGTTTCCTTATGTGATGAACTATCCCATAGCAGTTCGGTTCTCCATGTGGATATTAGTTAAGCCTTTGCTATAACAAAGTATCTTTTTAAATTGTTACTGAGAGCTGATGCCTTTAAATGAGATTGCTTTGTATCTGGGGTCCCCAACTCCTGGGCTGCGGCCCACTACTGGGCCATGGCTCATTTGGAGCCAAGCAGCTCCACTTGCGACAGGTACTTGTGCAAAGTGGTGGGAGCCTGCGCTCACGTGCACCTGCCATTTACACAAATAGTGTGTTTTAAGTTTAGAGTTGAATTTTACCGCCTTTGGTTTAGTTATAGGTGCTAATTGGTCAAAAATGGTCTCATGATTTGCATTTGCCTCCAAATTGGGGAAACTTGGTTGATTTTTTTTTAAATAGTGTTCCTTTATGCCTATCTTTTTTTCTTTTAAATGTTGAAAATGTGGGGATGACATTGCTTGGATAGCTAAGTCGTGATTGTGAATAAATAGCAGAACTTTCCATTGTTCTTTTAATGTGTCAGCCCAATCTTGTTTTGTTTCTTCCAACAAAACGAGCTGGAAACTTGAGCAATTGGCTTGGTATCTGGCAAACAAGCCAGAGAACCATTTTTGTGTTATCAGAAGAGCCACCCTGAAGGAATGAAGCTCATTCATGCTAGGCCAAAATTCTTCAGAATTCTGACTTCACCCGAAATGGCAAATGCTGGCAATTTCATGAGATAAGAAAGGAATCTGTCCTTGAAGGGAAATATACATAATGACTGCTTGCCCCACCAAACCCTCTGCAACACAAACTTTTACAATCAAAAACTATATGTCAACAATAGAAGGAAGATGATACACAGGTATTTAAAGTGTTGTATGTATTCTTTTTTCCATTTTCAGGCAATGACAAGAGAAATTGCAGCCTTCATATGAATTCATAATTTCATAATATTTTCAAATCTCTGAAATCCTATTGAAGATTAATGTAAGACCAAATATTATACATGCACAGTAGGTTTTATCTAATGTAGCATTTCTAGATTTTTACTCATAGAAGACAAACCCTACATCGAGAACAAGAATTACAGAAGGCAAATGGTACCTGACAGTCTTAACCTACTGCGTGCTTGCTTTTTCCTCCCTTGTGGAACTGAACCTCTTACAACTATCAGAATCTAATCAGTTTAAAAAAGAAACAGCCTAATCTGTCAAGCTACTTATGTGGGGAGGACGTTGATCTGTTGAAAAATACATTTTTTTTTCTGTAAATTGAATAAAAATATTAATTTATCCCAATGTTCTTTAATCAGATCATGTATATATGTTGAATTGCACATGCTGTTTAACTGTTATCATCAAATTGCTTTGACTGGAGACTATTTTTGGCTCTAATTGAAACAGCATTTTTTGAAGGGGGGGTTGCACTAATTTCTAGTGTTAATACTGTTTGTGCAATCTTTGTAATGGTCCAAATGTTATGTAATATATAAATATGTTAAAATTGTAATAGACAAAATAAATTACTCGTGATACTAATTATAGATGGTATTTTTCCCCCAGGTACATGTACTAGTTGCAACCTCAGCCCCAAATTGTTTGCTGAAGAGTAAAATAATCCCTGTTGTTCCTGGATTGGTACTGAGGAGAGCTCCATACTGTGGGATTATGGAGATTACGCCCATTGGCAGCTCTCTGCATAGCTGATCCTTACAAATGCAGGTGATTGAAAACTCACCAGGGCTGGGGATACTACAGGACAGGTAGCCCTCACCTTATGACCATAATTGAGCCCCAGATTTCTGTTGCTAAGCGAGACATTCATTGTGAATGTTGTCCCATTTTTCTGCCTTTTCTGCAATGGTTGTTAAGTGAATCACCAGAGTTATTAAGTTAGTAACAAGCTTGCTAAGTGAATTTGGCTTCCCCATGGACTTGGCTTGTCATAAAGTCACAGAAGGGGATTCATATAATTACAGGGTACTGCAACTCATAAATATGAATCCATTGACAAACATCCAAATTTTGATCCCATGACCACGGGGATGATGCAACAAATATGGGAAATGGCCATAAGTCACTTTTTCCGATGCCTTTGTAACTTTGCTTACTAAATGAACTGTTGTATGTTGGGAATGACATGAAATGTTACTCTACTCCCCAGTATTTTTTTTCACAGGAAAAAAAGGAACTCTTCCATTGCTTCCACTCTGAAATTTCCAGCCTGGAGGCTAAGGGTGTAACAGATGTGACCCCAGATGTTTGAAGGCTTTGAAAGTTGCCCAGTACCGTGGGAAATGCTAAAAAAACCTTTGTTTTCCATTAGAATGTACCTAGCAATCAATTGTCTTTAATCTTCTAAATGTTTCTTCAAGGTTTATTATCAACTATACCTTCTCCTTTTGATTTTGCCCCCTGCTGCTTAACAAAAAAAGTTCCATGTCCAGATCTAGTTTTTAAGTAAGCTGGGATCTGCAACTTTTGGATGCTAGATCAGGGAGATCAGCATAGCAGGAATCTAGCTTTAAATTGTTTTTATAAGCTAAGTAAAATAGTAAATTTACATTTGGAGTGCATAAGTATAATTTCTCATGTAATCTAGTTGGGTGGATAACGAGGAAAGTGATCTCAGTGGATAGGGGGAAAAAAAGAAACTCCGCTGCAAATGCCATCATTTGGATCATCTGGGATGAGAAAACTGCCAATATTTTAAAGCTTTCATCATTCACACACAAAAAGCATGGCTGAATTTGCACAACACGCTAATCCAAAGCCAAGTACATAACCCAGGTCAACATATTAGTGTACAGTATCCAGCTGGAGCTTGGCTTTTCTAAGTGAGCCATCATGTTTTTAGCTAGACCATTCCCAGAGCTTCTGGCACTGCCTTCACGTTAATTATTCAGAAAAATGTAAAATATTGATGCGTAACAGTGCAATCCAGTTTGCATGTTGAATGAATGTTGGCTCCTTTGTGCCACAAATGGCTTTTAGGAATGTTCCATTTTTTCCCTCCTGTCCACTGTCCTTTCAATTGCTTTCATAATTGTACTGCGCCACCCAGAGCCATGAGAAAGCTTTATAAAATTTCATAAACCAATACAAAAGGTGTGCAAAATACAGGAGATGATTGGAACAGCTAGGGCAGATTCTGCCCCCTCCCCATTTATTGCAAACCATGGTGTGTGGTTAAACTGAGAGGGGTTTTTTTTTGGTCCTAAATGCTGGAGATCTTCAGTCTGATGCTTTTTAGATGAACTGACAGACAAAACTTGATGCCAGAGCATGGAGGAACCAGCGACCCGGATTCTCAAGTCATCCAGGTTATTGTCCCAAAGGTGTTTTTTCTAAAAGCAAAAGTGCTTTCAAAAGATGTTTAGCTTCTCCAAGAAGCTTCTTGGAGGAGAAGCAAAATGTCTTCAAGGAAAAAGTCCAGTTACCCTTTGAAAAAGCACCTTAGGCAACAGCTGCTTTCCTGTCTGAAAAGGCATCATGCATAACTTTCCACAGAAGAGGATTTAGAGACGACCCGAAGCACAAAAGCGTGGTCGGTTCTTTAACAAGGGGGTGAACTCCCAAGATGGTTGCCTGAATTTCTTCAGCCCCGATCTGGTGGCTCCCATAGGAGCAGGGCCAGAATGGACTCCCAGATCACTTTGAACTGCTGCCCTAATTTTATTGGGACTGCTCCGATCCTCTCCTGGTCGATGGAGATTCTCAGTCATCCAGGTCATGGTTGTCCCGAAGGTGCTTTTTTTTTTCCCCCAAAAGGCAACTGGACTTTCTGTTTTTTCTTTGAAGATGTTTCGCTTCTCCTCTAAGAAGCTTCTTCAGCTCTGACTGGATGGTGGGGAAGGGAAGGATTTATATTCCTTGCAGACAGCTGGTTATTTGCAGTCTTCTCTCCCTCCACCCCCAATCCAGTCAAGAGATGAAGAAACTTCTTGGACGAGAGAAGCGAAACCTCAAAGAAAAATAACCAAAGTCCAG
>JANHFN010003560.1:109618-122926 GCA_032468175.1 Toxicocalamus goodenoughensis
GACCCCTGCTCTACCACCTGATTTCCTTCCGTAGGCTTGCTTTAAATCTGATTTCACAGCTTCCTCTTTCATTTATTCCTTTTTTTCCTCAGAAGAAACGCAAAATAACGATTAGAGAGTCCTTGACTGACAATGGTCCATTTAGTGACTGTTTGAAGTTTACAATGACACAGAAAAAAATGACTTAGGACCGTTTTTCACACTTGCGGCGTCTCCATGATCACGTGATCAAAATTCAGATGCTTGGCAACTGACTCATATTTATGACGGTTGCTGTGTCCCAGGGTCACGTGTTCCACTTTTGCGACCTTCTGACAAACAGTGAGGAAGCCATATTCATTTTCCTAACCGTGTTGCTAGCTGAATGAACAACTGCAGTGGTTCACTTAACAACTGTGGCCAGGAAGGTCTTAAAATAAGGCAAACCTCAATTAACAAATGCCTTACAGAGCAAGAAAAAATTGGGGCTCCATTTGTGGTCATATGTCGAGAACTACCTGAAGAATGTCCTTGTTTCCAGCAGTTGGAAGCATTAACAGCAGACTACTTCAAAGGCTTCAGCTCCAATACCATTTTTAATATAAACAGTCCTCAGTTAATTACTGTAATTAGGACCGGCAACTTGGTCCCTAAGTGATATCATCATAAAGCAAAACATCTCGTGACCATGCCAACTTACGACAGCCTTTCCACTAGTGTCCTTTTAAGACAGGGGTGTCAAATTGGATTTCATTGCCAGCCGCCTCAGGATTGTGTTTGACCTGGAGGGCATGGCCAGGATGGGTGTGACCAGGGGGCGTGACCAGCTTGATGTCACTCGTCGAGGCCCTGTTTTCGGCCCCGACGGTCTTCTGCAGCCCTCTGTCAGAGAAAATGGAGCTTGGGGGGTGCATGCATGCCCCCCCCCCGGCTCCATTTTTGCTGGCAGAGGCACCACGGGTCAGTCCTTTACTGTTTCTAGGGCGGCCCTGCGGGCTAGACCTAAGCACCCCATGGGCTGGATCCGGCCCGCTGGCCTTGAGTTTGACACCCATGTTTTAAGAGCATCCCTCGTGGGCATTAAACACAATGGCACTTGACTGTGACTTGTGAGTTCTTGCTAGCTTCCCCATTGACTTTGCTTGTCCAAAGCTGGTGGTGAAGATCGCCAGTAACAATCACATGACTGCAGGGATTGTGTGACCACCATGGTTGCGTTCTAGTTGCCAAACCCCCTTATCAAAATTACCTGGCCACTGGGATGCTGTGACGGCCACAACTTCAAGAACCTCCTTTTTTTTTTTTTAGCCCTGTTGTAATTTTGAACAGCTGCTGAAAAGAGTAGTTGGTAAGCAAGGACTATCTGTAGAGATTAACTGATGGGGGTTGTTTGCCTTGGTTTAATTAGTTTTAAAATTGTCTACAAACAGAAAAAAAAAGTTGAGTTGGAAAAGCCATCAGCTCTGATAACTTCCTACTGCCTTGGGCTGGATCTGCTATTTCCCTCTGTAGTGGTAAAATGTGGAACCTTCTCTTATTTTCTTTATTCTCTAAACCAATCCAGAAGAATGGAGTAAAAAAAAATTGGCTTCTGAACATCCGAAGAGTTGTATCTGCACACATAAGGCTACTCAGCACTTCTCTTAGGGGCAGCAGAAACTCATGGATAATTATTTACAATTTCCAGGGCTAAACCCATCCTAAACGATGGTTCTTTTCTCTCACAGAGACTGGTCATAAGACAGGCTAATTATATTATCTCAATCTTGTTAAAGGAAACCACCTCTTCAAAGATTTTCAGGCCAGTATTACCTGAACACTTGCACACATTCCAGAGCATTGCACAGCCCTATTTCTTAGGCAAAAAAGTCTATGAAAAAGGAAGTGATTGTATTTTGAAATCTGTAGGACAGGCAACCCCAACCTGTGGGCCATGGCTCACTACTGGGCTGCGGGCCATTGGCCATTGGGCTGTATGAGTAACTGGCCAGGGTGTGCGCATGTGCCCATGGAGCCACTCATACGAGGTGGGGGGAAAGGGGATGGTTTTGTGGGAGGGGCCTGTGGATGTGCACATGCACATCCACACACACAAATACAAGTGGCCCCACTTATGCAGGCATTCCTGGCTCCACCCGTGCAGGCACCCACAGCCGCACTTGCACGAGCATTGTTGTGGGGGCTCAGAGCCCCTCTTGGATGAGCAACGGGTGTTCACACTGTGCATGCCCCTCCCACAAAACCATCTCCTCTTCCCCCACCTCCCCACTCCAGGCCGCCAACCCCGAAATGTTGGGGAACTGCGATAGGACACACTCCTTCTTCTGAAGTTCCGTTCCTACTTCAAGTCGTAGGTTGAGGACTATCTCTAACCTGGTTTCTTTTGAAAATTAGAGATAGAAGGGGTTGAGTACAAGACTTTGGAATTTTCTGCATGTGTGCATGCATGCTATGAGCCGGTGATAGATTCTCCCCCTTAGTAGAACCTTAATAGAAGCAAGGATTTTAATGCCATGCCTTTTCCTTTCCTTTCCTCTCCCCCCCATCCACCCATCCCCATTCCTTTCCTCCTCTCCCTCCTCCCCATTCCCTTTCCTCATTCCCTTCCTTTCCCCATTCCTTTCCTTTCCTTTCTTTTCCTAATCGAAGCAAGGTTTCAGTCTTAGGATCACATTAGTTAGGCTACTTAAAATTCAGGCTTCCTTAAAGATGTGCACCATTAAGTTCTTTGCAGGCACAATGTTGAAAGCTAGATAAAAACCCTCCCTAGGAGTTCCCAGAGTAAGTGTTTTATGGCGCAAGACCTCTGCTTTATTTTGGTAAGATTTATGTCCATACCTGAGGGACAATAAAGGAAACTGTTTAGAATAGCTGTTCCAGCTTGGTGGACTGGTGGGGGGAGGGGGAAGAGGAGACTGTGGTGTGCGAGCAGCAGGTGCTCACTTCTCTCGTGCGCACAGCTCCATTTGCACAAGCGGCAGGTGCACTCACCCTCCGCTCTCACAAATAGCAATAGCACTTAAGACTTATATACTGCTTTACAGTGCTTTAAGCCCTCTCTAAGTGGTGTGCAGAGTTAGCATACGCCTCCCAACAATTTGGGTCCTCAAATGAAGTTTTGCCCGCGTGTCCACCACTCCCACAAGTGGAGCTTTCTGTGTGTGAACACTGGCCCGCTGCTTGTGTGGCCCAGTTCCTAATCAGCTGCGGCCCAGAGATTGAGAATCTCTGGCTTAGAAGAACCCTAATATGTCTTTCTTAGTTTTTGAATGAGATGGATTCAAATGCGTACGGCCTCATATAATGAAACAACTCTTTTTTTAAAAAAAATATCACATTTTCCCTTCCTTTTTCCCTTTTTTTTTTTTAAAATCCAGGGTGCATGGAGAGTTGTTAAGAAGTTGTTGCTCGTTGCCTTTTCCTTCGGACATCAAGTTGTCTTACTGAATTGCACTATGGCGATGCTGCTAAGGGCCGAAATTGGGAGAAGCCACCTTGCAGGGCTGTAGTGCCCAAAGCCCATGACCGGATAAGCCTTTGGAAAGCTTGAAGGGTTGAAACTTGAATTGGTTTGGCTCATTGCCTTTTCATCAGAGAGGAAATGGCGAGCAAACGAAAATCCACCGTGCCTTGCATGGTCCCGGCGAAAGAGCCGGATATGGATCTAGAAGCCATATCGGATGTTGAGGAGGTGTTACCGGTGATGACCTCTGCGGGAAGCATGTCAAGTGATGAAGACTCTGGAGAATGTGCCGATTCAGACAGCCAGCTAAGTAAAAAAGTTGAAGGCGGCTACGAATGCAAATACTGTACCTTCCAGACTCCTGATTTAAACATGTTTACTTTCCACGTGGATTCTGAACACCCCAACGTGGTCCTCAGCTCATCTTACGTCTGCCTTGAATGCAAATTTGTGACCAAACGGTATGATGCCCTTTCGGAACATAATACCAAATACCATCCCGGAGAGGAGAACTTTAAACTGAACATGGTCAAACGCAACAACCAAACCATCTTCGAGCAAACTGTGAACGACCTGACTTTCGATGGGAGTTTTGTCCAAGAGGAGAAAACGGGAGAAGAATCGGAAGGCTCAGAAAGCCACTTGACCGGCATTTCCATCAGCAAAACCCCCATTATGAAAATGATGAAGAATAAGAATGAAACAAAGCGAATTGTGGTTTTTCACAATGCCGAGGATGATCCCACGGAAGATAAAGATGGTGACACCGATGTGGAGTGTGAGGAAATCGTAGAAAAAGGAGCCGCTGCAAGTTCGGATACCAACACAGATAATTCCTCAGCTGGGGAAGCCATCCCCATGGTTGTGAACCCCACCGCGGTGATTCAGCCTGCTCAGGTGATCACCACTCTCGCCTCTCCACCGACATCTAATTTAATTTCCAAAGTCTTGATCCCTATTAATAGCATCCCAGCCTATAACACCGCTTTGGATAACAACCCTCTCTTGCAGAACACTTACAACAAATTCCCATATCCAACTGTGTCAGAAATTGCACTTCTGGCTACTCAAGCTAAATACACTGAGGAACAAATCAAAATCTGGTTCTCTGCCCAACGCTTAAAGCACGGGGTGAGCTGGACCCCAGAAGAAGTCGACGAAGCAAGAAGGAAGCAGTTTAATGGCACGGTACATACCGTTCCTCAGACAATTACGGTGATTCCAGCACATATTTCAGCAGCTAGCAATGGTCTGCCTTCTATTTTGCAGACTTGTCAAATCGTCGGCCAACCGGGCCTCGTCCTTACACAAGTGACGGGAACTGGCACACTTCCGGTGACGGCCCCAATCACCTTGGCGATGGCAGGAGTTCCAAACCCAGCCCAACTACAGAAAGCCCAGGGCCAAGCTACGCAGCCTGTTCCTGAAAGTAAGCAAGTAGCAGCTGTTCCTGCTCCTCACCTTACGAAATCGGAGGTGGTGGCGGCTGCAGCCACCACCAACATTGACATGGTTGCCGTCCGGGCGAAGAAGACGAAAGAGCAGCTGATGGAACTAAAAGTCAGCTACCTCAAAAGCCACTTCCCTGTTGATTCAGAGATAATCCGGCTGATGGAAACCACAGGGTTGACGAAGGGGGAGATTAAAAAATGGTTCAGCGATACCAGGTACAACCAGAGGAATTCAAAGCACAATTATCACAATCATCAGAACAGCGATTCCTGCACTATCGTTATTGACTCCAGTGATGAAACGAGTGAACCCCTCGCGCTGGTCCAGCCACCCCAGAAGCAGTCTTCTGGGATGAAGTTCAAAGACAAAACTGGGGAGCAACTTAAAGTCCTCCAAGACAGTTTCCACAACCACACAGTCCTTTTTGAGGAGGAATTGAACAGGATATGTTCGGAAACAAAGCTGGCCAAGGAAGAGGTAGAGGCCTGGTTTGCAGAACAGAAAAAAATGAGTGGTTCTACAGAAGAAGGTGAGGAGTTGGCTGAAGGTCGTGCCGAGAGTCAGAAGGAAATTGCTGCAGCAGAAACCTCTGGAGGTGAAGGCTCTGGAGTTCTAAAGGCAGGGAAGCAGGCCAAAAAGTCTCCGGAACAATTGCACATGCTCAAAATGTCATTCATCCGAACTCAGTGGCCTTCTTCCGAGGAGTACGACAAGTTGGCCCAAGAAACGGCACTTCCTCGAACGGACATCGTGAGTTGGTTTGGGGACACTCGCTACGCCTGGAAAAATGGCGGCTTGAAATGGTACTACTATTATCAAGGGAACAATGCAAACAGTGCCAATGGTCAAGGCCATTCCAGGCGGAGGGGGAGGGGAAGGTCCAAGGGGAGGGGTCGGGGTCGGACACGTGGGCGGCTGACGTCCAATAAAAGGCTCAAACCTTGGGACCGAACCCCAGTCATCAAGTTTAAAACTGGAAAAGCAATCCTCAAGGATTATTATCTGAAACACAAGTTTCTGAATGAGCAGGATCTCGACGAACTGGTTGCGAGATCACACATGGGCTACGAGCAGGTCAGGGAATGGTTTGGAGAGAAGCAGAGGCGAGCCGATCTTGGCCTTGAGCTATTTGACGAAGAAGACGAGGAAGAGATGCTGGATGAGCCGGAGGAGGAAGAGGATGATGATGATGATGATGATGAAGAAACAGACGACAGTGACAACTGGGAGCCACCACGACATGTTAGGCGTAGGTTGTCAAAATCCGACTGACTTGGACGTCCTTGGCATTGTCGGAACACAACCTTGCCAATTAATTGGCTTTGCCAAGCGATTGGTGCTGATCTCCGTCTAAGCAGTTGCCTACTTTTGAGTTTGCTCCATGTTGAAGGCAGCATTGAGAGACTGATTCTTGACTCTGATGCAAACTTGTGGAGCAGGATTGGAAAAGCAAGTCTGGAACTTAAGACTTCCCAAGTTAGCCGTTGTCTATATCTGCTGATAGAGAGGCGCGTTGAAGGGACCGTATGCTCAGTTGCCTTATGTTTGCTTCCAAAAATCCTGTAAGGACAGAAGTTCAGGTTTAAAAAATAATAATAATGATAACCCCTTTGGGCTGAAAGAATTGTCACTAAATGAAAGGGCTCACGGCATCCCTATTGCTAAGCTGCATGTCAGTTTTCTTCCCTCCAAGCCGAAGGAAGCCTTTGTGAGAAACCTCAGGTCCCTGAAAGGACATCCCGCAGAAGAGAATCAAGATTTGTTGGCTATCTTCCCAGCATGCAAGATGTTAAATCGCGGATTTCAGTTACAGGAAGAGAGATCCTGGTAGAAGGTTGAGGGAGATTAAAACCCCATAATTCATCATCTCTCCAGATAAGTTGATGGGCTGGTTGAGACTTGAGACTAAAAAAACCATTGGTTGGACATGCATTAATTTCTCACCCTGAGTAGGTGGCTGGCCACAGTGACCCCTTTGGCTCTCGTGAGTCTAGAAAAAAAATAAGATGATTTGGGGAGAAAGGATACCAAAGGGAGGAAATCATGGAAGGGTGACAGTTGCTTTGGGGTTTTTGAGTTTTTTTTAAAAAAGAAAAGAAATTAGAGGAATTGTTACATACAGAGCCTGTGTACTAGGTTTACAGAACTCCTGTTGAATGTGTCTCTCTAGCTGTGTTCAGGGAATCGGAGTCCGAAGTATGTTTTTATATTAAAACTAATCAGTGTATATCCTATTTAAATACTAGAATCAATCAGTGCAGCCAATACCAAAAACTTGCGTTTGATTGTGCAATTCTTATTTTCCCTCCCGTCTATCAAAGAAACGTTTTCAGAGGAAAATCCATTTTCTCTCTAAAGTTCTGCAGGACAGTTTCTCTAGTGAAAGGTTCATGGCAGAGAGGTCACCCAAGGGACTTGATTGAAAGCGAAACTCATGATTTTGTTTTCGTCTCCAGCGTGCCTTTAATTGTCGTTTTCTACCCCCTTGTATCAAAGCTATTTGGGCCAATGTTTCTTGTCCTTGGAAGCTTGAAGATGTGTGGACTTCAATTCTCAAGAATGTGTGAAGATGGGTGGACTTCAATTCCCAGAATGTTGGAACTTCAACTCCCACAATTCATGGATGGCAGGAGAATTCGGGGAGTTGAAGTCCACGTATCTTTGAGTTGCCAAGGTTGAGAAACTCTCGTTTTGGGCAGGAGAACTTGGTTCTGGTGCTGCTCTTCCTAAGAGAAAATGAATGTCCACCTGAGGGAGGAAGTGATTCTGCCCAAGCGGAAAACAAATTCATTAAATCACAGGTTCCTACCAAAACATTTCCAGCCAGGTATCTCCGTTTCCTGGTCCGAATGTACCACCTACCAGCTGAGATTCCTTAAAATTTCTGCCTGCCACAAGAAGACTGGAAAGTGCTAAACACATGATTGGGATTGAAACCAGTTCAGCAGGTTGACAGCTAATCTTGGTAGGTCAGGTCTCTCAACAAGATGTCAGTAATGCACCTGGCTGGCTGGCTCTTGGTTCCAAAATGGTTTTTTTTCCTCCCAGAAATGATCAGAATCTTATATACATACATATGCAAAGACTTTCAGGATTGTAGAGTTGTTGGATTCTTACTCTGAGAAGATGCCATTTTTGCAATTTCATGCAAGGTCTCGCCCCAAAATATCTGGTCCCTGCCCTCAGTGCTACCTGTAGGGAGAGAGGGAAAGTAAAAGGCAGATTGACGAAAGCAGAGTTGAAGTATTGTAGCACACACCTTCTTCCTTTTTTTGAGGGGTGGTGCATCACCACCCATAAAAAGAAAAGGTGTAATCACGTTGGTTTTGTCAGGATTACAACAGCAAGAACGAGAAAACGTTGCTGCCTAAATTACCGTGTGAGGTTTGGCCAATAATTTGGCCTAATTTAAGACACAATAAGCAACTCAGCTGGCTTTTACTAAGTCTGGACTTGCAGATTTGTGGATAGTCAAACTGACAAGCAAAGGGGAATTAGTCCTTTCAATTCACTTACTGCCCAAATATTATAATACAGGTAGTAGTACTATAACTTACAACCATTGGACTGTTCAAAGTTACAACGGCACTCGAAAAAAATGACTTATGACTAGTCCCTCCACCTAACAACCGTTGCAGCAATCCCAGGGTCACATGATCAAAATTTGTCAACCAATAGGTATTTACGATACTTGCAGAGTCCCTGAGTCATGTGATGACCATTTACATCCTTCCCAGCTGTTTCCAACAAGCAAAGTCAGTGGGGGAAACTGGATTTGCTTAAAGACCACCTGATTCAGCAACTGCAGTGATTCCCTCCATAATTGTGGCCAAAAATATCTCTCAAAGTTGTTAACTGCCTCACTTAGCAACAGAAATTCTGGTCCCTGTTGTGGCAATTGGTTGAGGACTTCCCGACGACCACAGTTGAACTCAACATTTCGGTTGCTAAGTTGCTAAGTGAATTTTGCTCCATTTTACGACCTTTCTTGCCATAGCAGTTAAGTGAATAACTGCAGTTGCTACAGTTAGTAACCCGGTTTTTAAGTGAATCTGGCTTCCCCCATTGACTTCGCGTGTCGGAAGGTCGCAAATGGGGATCACATGATCCAGGGACACAGCAACTGTCATAAATATGAGTCAGTTGCCAAACACCTGAATCATCACATGACCACGGAGATGCTGATAGTCGTAAGTGTGAAAAAGGGCCATAAGTGTGAAAAAGGGCCACTTTTTTTTAATGCCGTAACTTTTCAAGAAGAGATTGAACTATCTGTCAGAAATGTAAGGTCTCCTGTTCGGGTAGGGGGTTGGACTAGATGACCTATAAGGTCCCTTCCAACTCTGATTATCAGTTAACTTTGAACGGTCACTAAAGGAAGTGTTGTAAGTTGAGGACTAGCTGTAGTACTTCCATTAACTGTAATTGCAAAGGTTGCAATGAAGACTTTCTGTGTGTCATGCTCCCAAGCCATGAACAGTGTGGAGATTCATGGCTCAGTCCAAGAGCACCCTTAGCATAAGACGCTCAGTCAGCCATGCAGTCTTGAAATCTGAGATTTACAGCAGAGATTGACCAGCGAGAAGTAATAAAAGCAGGAACAGATTCCTTCCAGAATGGTTTTTTGTTTTTTGTTTGACAGAGATCCAGCATGGGAAAACATAAAATACAGTAATAACGTTTCCTGCTGTTTGGGCTTTAGTGTATTGCTAAATCATTCCTGTATTTCATGCAATTCATCATTGCTTAATCCACCTTCCTTTCAAGTTACTAGCCTAAGTGAGTTAATTTCTGCAACTAGTTGAACAGGCTTTTATCAAACCGAGGTAATGGAATTAATTTTTTCTGCAACACAGTTGCTCATAATCTCTTTTAGAGTTGTTTTTGAGTGAAGCTTTTCCCCCCAATGTGCTTTAATCTAATTGGGAAGATTTATTTTAGTGGATTCAATGTAAAGGTTGGCTGCTGTGTTTTCTCCAAATTTTAGAAAGCTTCAAAATATAAGTAGTCCTCGCTTAGCGACCGTTGAAGTTACAACAGCCCTTGAAAAAAGTACTTACAACTCAGATTTGAAGATACGATGGCCATTCCTCTGTGGTCATGTGACTGCATTTTAGGAGTTCAGCAACTGGCTCATATTTATAGCCATTTGTAGCATCCTGGTAATTCTTTTTTACCAGAAACATGTTTATTTCCAGTTTATGGTAAAAATGCCCAGTAGCAAACTATGGGTTCTCTTAATGACCATGGCATTCGTGTAAAGACTGAGCATGACCACTGCAAGACTAGTAAAATCTGCTGCAGTCACATGGTGGTCTTTTTTTTTCAATCAAGGATCATATTTACTTGCATAATCTATATGGGTAAGCATGAGACAAAAAAATAGAGTTAGTCATTCAGTTAATAGTTCATTTTTATTCCCAAGGTGCAGAGAAAGGATAGCAGACTCATCAGAGATCAGAATTCATTTCTTGCAAAAATAAAGGGATAAAATTTTATTCAATTTCTATAGCCACCCAATTCAACCAGGTGACTTTAAATATGGTAATAATACATGCCAACCCGTTATTTTTGACTTATTAATCATATATATATTCTCCATGATGATCTGTCCCTCACCTATCTTTTCAAGTCTTCCAACTGCGCTCATGGCCACTGTGACTGACACAATCCTTATTGCTGTCATCTTTTTTTCCTTTCCTGGCATCACAGTCTTTTTCATAGATTTATTCTTTGCATAATATGGAAGATATAATTTGAGTGTGGTCATCTGCACCTGATTTAGCCAATGATCTATTGAATAATAAATAATCACATTGTTATGTATAATAATAACACTTTGATTTTGCAATAAGCGAACTGGAAGGCCAACAGCATTCTGTAACTGAAAAGCATACTTTTAAAAAATGTATTTATATTTCTTAAGCATTTTGCAGGAAATAAAAAACAAATCTAAAGAGAATAGCAAGGAAAAAAAAGGAAAGATGCAGGAAAAGGAAAAGAAACTATTGTTCTGGAAATACAATGATTTTCATGCCTCCTACAGTAGATAATTACCAGTTTACCATATTCCTTGTGCAGGAATAGGCTGGGGAATTCTGGGAGTTGAAGTCCACCTATTAAAAGTTGCCAAGTTGAGAAACACTGCATTAGTTAGTCTCCCGATCAGCAATGATTTCACATGAATATTGATCAAGAGAAAGTAGGAACTATAGGACGGGAATCCCAAAAGTGCTTTTTGTTCAAGAGGCAACTGGGACTTTTTGGTTTTTCTTTGAAGACGTTTTGCTTCTCATCCAAGAAGCTTCTTCAGGGTGGGAGACTGGTGTCTTTCATCCAGTCACGTTTTAGTTAGCTTGTGTGAACTTCACTAAAAATGCTGGCTGGGGAATTATTACGTTGCCCAGGTCAAGAAACATTGAATTAATTTTTTTAGCACAGTTTACTATAGAAACCGGCTCCACGGAGTCCTTTGAAGTGCAATGAAGTGAACTACGAGTTAACAGGGTGCATGAATTTGTACTGGCTCAGCCATGTGGGGACTGCAGCCCAGCCACATCTGAACACTATCGCTTTCCAAAGTATTGATCCCAAAATATTGGTCTGTATGAAAGGCTCTCTCTTCTTCATCGGGAAAGAACTTCTAAAGCGAACCCGAAAACTCGAAGCAGCGGATGAGTAGTATTTCCTAAGTCTAGGGCAGCTTCGTTTGACTTGAGGGCGACCTAGCCGTGATTGTGGGCGTCATCTATGATCCGGGGAAGCCGCTCTAGCAACGGAGCCTCCGAAAGTTGTCGCTCACCGGCCCCGAGGATGGCGCTGTTGCCTTTTGCCTTCGAGGAGTCGGTCTTCGAGGAGGCGGACGGTGGGACGTCCAGGACCCGCGACCCCCTTGCTTCCCACTACAACGCCCGGTGCTGCGAGCCCGAGGTGAAGGGGGGGGGGGCAGGTTCACGGACCTTCGTGCCTCCAGACCCACGTGTTGAGGCTGGGGCGTGCGACTGGATTGGAGGAAGGACGTTGCACTCTGCACATGCTCTGGGGCAAGCTGTTTTTCTGCTACCCTGCAGAAACGGAGGACAGATGTGGCTGGGTTTAATTTAGTGTTGGGGGGCAGGTGGGAATTGTCATTGCCCCACTTAGATGACTGGCCCAATCCTTGTAAATCTGAACAAGCTGGGATTCGGTGCTCTTGTCATTGATCGTCCTGTTGAGATCAAAGCAGGCTGTTGGAGGTCAGTGCCTGGAAAGGAGACCACCAGGAGAGCCCAGGGAAGCTCTTAATCTCAGCCATATAAGAGGGAGTATTTCTGGAGGGGTTTCCAGGGTGCCTTTCCTGTTGTTGTTGTTGTTGTTGTTGTTGTTGTTGTTGTTATGTGATTGGTTGCATAGTCAGCCAGATGCTTAGCCTTGATTTGGCTATTTTGTCCACCTACTTTTTAGGCAACACAACTGTTCATTGTATTGCATAAATTACAGGGACTGGAAGAGGTAGGTGTTGTTTGTTTGATGGTATTAAAGGTGTCTATTGCAGGAGGTAAGCTGTTCCAAGTAGAGCTGCCTTTTGCAGTTGACTGATTGTGATTTTGTCAATGCCGATGGTGTTCAAATGATGCTCCAGTTGTTTTGGGATTGCACCTAAGGGTGCCTATTACTATTGACACTATCTTTCTTTTGTCAGGGTTGTTTCACTTCTGTTTGCAGGTCTTCGTATCTTGTTACCTTCTCTCGTTCTTTCTCTTCTGCTGCCTCTAGGAATCGCAATATCCACTAGCCAGACATTTTTGCCTTTCTTATTGAGAATTGTTGAGTCTGGGATGTTACATTGTTGTTATTATATTTAGATCCTGAACATTTTTATAGTGTGTGTGTATGTGTATGTAAAAACAATCCAAGGTCGTAAACATACCTAACAATCCTGCCTCCTGTTTTCTCCATACAACAACCCTGTGAGGTGGGCTGGGATGAAAGATAGTAACTGCCCAAAGTCACCCAACCAGTTTTTTAGGCCTTAGGGAGGACTAGAACTCACAACATCCTGATTTCCAAGCCAGCTACTCATAGCCACTAATTGGCTTTCGATTAGTCAAATCTGTGATCTCCTAGTGGTATCCTCTCTGGGCTCTAACCTCTGACAGTCTGTCAATAGCTTCACTAGAAGTTAAATCCCACCCAAAGCCTTTATCTTTCATGATTGTGGGAAGAAGAAGTGGGATAGAAGGGAAGAGCTCTGTTGTTGCCCTGCCAAGTTGGAAGTTTTGTATAGCAGGGGTCCCCAAACTTAGCAACTTTAAGACTTGTGGACTTCAACTCCCAAAATTCTCCAGTCAGCATAGCTGGCTGGAGGATTGTGGGAGTTGGTCCACAAGTCTTAAAGTTGCCAAGCTTGGAGACCCCCGTTGTAGGGTAACTCT
>JANHFN010003561.1:20561-32294 GCA_032468175.1 Toxicocalamus goodenoughensis
GGGGAGAAAACTGAAAGAAGAATTAACAGAAACTGATCATTGGAAATAAATATTAAAGACGTTGGTTGAACTAAAGTACTGGACAAATATTTAAATATTAAAGAAAGGAATTTAAATATTAAAGAAAGGAATAAAGAAAACCTAAAAGAAGAGTATAAAAATGACAGAACTTTTTTTGGAAATAAAAATGGAACTCAGAAACATAAAGGAAATATTACATGAAAGAAATGAATCGAATTGCATTGTTTTACAACTAATAGAAATGGCGATTTTGAGGAAACAAAGAACAAGAAGTGCCAGAAGGGGAGGAACCGATTAAAGAAGAGACCAACTCTAATGAACAAACGGAAAAACAAACACCAAAGCGAAAGGAAAAAAGAATTAAAATTAAAACTTGGAGGTTTGAGGAGATAATTAAAAAGGGAAATGCTTGGAAAGCCAAACAAAGAAAAAGGAAACAGCGGAAAAGAGAATTGCAGAAGAAAGCTTTAAAGAGGGAGGGGAATAAAAACTGGAGTAAAAAATGGAGGGAAAAATGAAGGAAAAATAGGCAATAAGAGAAAGGACCAGAAAAGAAGAAGATATGGAAATTGAACAAGAATGAAAAGAAATTGCTTAGTTAGGAGACATAGAGATAACGGATAAACAGACTAGGAATAAGGAAGGATATTCTGCAAGGCAACATGTTATAATATAAATGTATTTGAAGTAATAGTAATTTGTTGTGATGTATAAAAATATAAACTTTAAAAATGAAAAGATTGGAACTGATAGGTTTTTTTGTTATTAGACTATTTGTTATTGTTAAATTACACACATATATAATTGGTATAAATTGAGATTGGGAAGTTATAATAAATATACTAAATAAGTTTAATAAAATTAAGAATATAGTTAAAATGAACTATGAGAATTGTTATAAAAAGATTAACATCAGTTTTTATGATTAATTGAATAGACTAATGTATTTGCAATAATAAATGTAATAGAAAGTAATTAAGGGGGGAAATGCCATGTGGAATCTGGCTTAAAATGTATATGTGTTATGTAGTAATTAGGAGATTATTGTTACTAACTTACAAAGGGATAACTAAAAAGTGATCACATTATGATAAATCATTATTATGAATTAAATTAATTGAATGATGTATAAGACAAAGGGGTGGTACACTAAAATTAGTAATTAAAGGGGGAGGTTTTTTTTATATTAGAATTAGGATGGAATGTTTTGAATAATGAAATAAGAGTATGCAATGAAATTGCAAATGTGACAGATAAAAGTATAAAACTGTAATGAATAAAGAACAAGAAAAATAATTTTAAACATTATATAAAGAAGATACGATAATATTTAAAGAAAAATGAAATAAGCTAAGGTAATGATGTGATATGAAACTGAATGTGAAAGATGAATATGTAACTAAGGTCATGTTTGTATGGAAATGTACAAATCTGGAACCATGCTGTTCACCAAAAGAGATGTTCTTGAAATATAAAAATAAAAAAAATATTAAAAACCCCAGATGTTTAGATGGATTTAGCATTTTTATCCACCTGTCGAGTCTTTTCCAAGGATCTGGATTAGACAGATGTTGTTTGATGGGGTGAATAGTACTATCGCAGAATGTAAGCAGAATGTTCGAAACAAAACTGCTTTTTGCAATTGACTAATGGTGATTTGGTCAATAACAATGGTGTTCAATTGGTGCTCCAGTTGTTTTGGGATCACACCTAAGATGCCTATTACTTTTATAGAACCACATCAAGTTAACAAAGGAGCTAGGTTTTGTGGATCAGGTTGGGAAAATTATGAATTTTGTGCTAAAGAGTAGATTTCTGTATCACTATAATACAGGAAAAGTGACCATAATATCTAACAAAGAAAATCACTGTCCTCTAGTGGGATACCATATGGATTTGTGGATTGCTAAATATGGAAGGGCATATGGGTAAAAATTAGAGAAATAATTTTCCCTTTTAAAAAACGGTCACTTAGATACTGAAAAAAATGCAAAGTTGATGTAATTATTTTATACTTATATCTTAAATATTGCACAACTATTTAGTTTACTGTGCATGGGTAAAAAGCTTTCTTCCTTGAAGCAATATTATTTAGTTTGCCATCTGCATGCATAATTAAAATATCATGTCTAGTATTTAAATTATTTGCCAATGCATTTAAAATTGCAGCTGGTAAAATGTGTATTCTTAGTGCTTGCCATTAATATTTTTTTTTGCAAAAGAGATCCTACAGTTGACTTGTCAAATCAGAATTGGACTTTTCCATTTGTTTTATGTTGCCTGTTTGTTTGCTAATTGCCAGATGGGCTTGTATTAAAGATCAATCCTTCTTTCCCAAGTGACTTATCTCTCTCCACACCAGGCCCTTTTCATGCAGCATTTCATAATATATCATTCTAAAGCATGTCTACAAAAAAAGCCCCATAGAACACACAAACTCTAATGTCAAGAACCGATTGAAAATATCTCTACTATTCAGTAGGTTGTAAAAATATGCTAGATTAGTAATAACCAGGATAAGAATAATAAACTAAATAAATACTTGGAACCTATGACTGAGAATTATCAGCTGCAGCTTTCAATACTAAGATTTCTTCACCATAAATACTACACGGAAACGTCATAGACTATTCAACATTTTACATGAAGGAATAATGCTAGGCTACACCAATGCTTAAAATTTGATATTAAAATAGGTCTATGATAGCATATTTTTTTATTCACACAAATATCTACATCTGGTATCAATCATTTACAAGTCCTATGAAAGGAATAAAAATAAAAGATCTATCACTGATATATATATCTGTCAGGATAAAAAAAAGAAATTTTTAAAAATGTTTTCCAGAAAGTATATTTGGATGTTAACCTGTTATGAAAGACTAAAAAGGTATTTTGTATGATTTATACAGTAATTTAACGTGGAATCAATTTAGCAAAGAAGATGCAGTATATTTAAACCCAATGTTAAACTTTTAAACCCAAGTTACAAAGCAGGGGGGGAGGGCACTTTTGTTTGTAATCTTTATCACAACAACATGGTATAGGGATGAAATCCCAATTGGAAGGATAGACATTTCACTCTAAACTTTCCCTGATTAGCATTATTTTAACAAAGCCTGCCTGACAGGTTACGTTGTACAAGTGCTAATTAGTCCAAAATGAGTATCTGGGGAAAGTGGGTGGAAGCTGGTTCTATTATATGCAAAGCTATTGCTCTAACTACTTTTTTCCCCCATCACATCTTTCATCTGTTTATCAAGCCCATTATTAATCTACTGTACATATGATTATTTGATATACGTTTTTCATCACTGCTTAAATTAAATACAACAACAACCACTGCTTATAGGAAAAAAGAATTCATATGAAGAATATACTTTACAGTATCATTAAAACTGTGTTGGTGTGCAGAACTTCCAATTTAGCCATAATTATTCTATAAGAGAGGAACCGTGGTGACTGAAATGATACTTGAATGAAGGAATCCGGCTGATGAAATCTCTTTGGACTTAAAGAGAGACCATCAGATTACTTAAGTGTGCTCCAGACACCTACATTTTTGCAAGTAGAGGGCAGGAGCTGTATTTTTGTGTCAACCTCCAATTGGCTGGAAGTCATGGCATTCTATCCTACTTATATGCAAGGTGCAAGGAACAAAGAATACCCCAATGAATTGCTCAGATAAATGTCTTTGTTTTTGTTTCTCCCATACACAGGAATCTTTCCAGACTAAAGTATACACTGCATAACTATCAGATAAATTCTGTGAAGATTTCGGAAGAATCCCTCCTGGGCCTCTTTCTGCATGCCGAGGACTCAAGGCTAATTTGTCTCTTAGCTCCTTGTGAAAGATCCCCTCCGTCTTGCAACAGCACCAGATTTCACAACACTACAACTGCTAATGTCATCTACATGGACCATGTTCAACTGGACTCATCTCTTAACCAGTTTGGGCTTTTTATTTGATATACACACACTCAGACACAACACACACACATATACAGACACACGTGTGTGTGTGTATATATACATACATACTTTGGCTTTCTTTAAAGTTTAAGAACTTTAAAATGGCAAGTTTTATTGAAATCACTGGTAAGTTTCTTTCAATTCTTAAAAAAGTTTAAATATAAGTTTTGTAAGATTTGTCTTTTTTATTACAAATTAAAAAATTAAAATTACAGCAAAAGGATGATTTTGTTGATTTTATAAAGTTTTAAACAAATAAAGGGCTCAGATGGACTTGATTTAAAACTTTAAAATTGATTGAAAGGCTCCTCTTCCAAGGATCCTTTGCTTACATTTTGAAACTGATAACAAGACTTTGAACATTACACACTAGAGGGCACCAGAAAGCTACCTTAAAAGAATCCTTTGATCTACTTAAAGTATGGTGATTTTGAACTACTTAATTTTTTGTACAGTGGTTGTTTGAAACTGACTTACAGATGAAATTAAAAAACAGAGCTAACAAAAAGGAGATTAAAATAAGGGGTTTACAAATGAAAGATTATGACTTAAAATTGATAAATAAAAAAATAGTCAAATTAGCAATATGAAATATTTCCTTATACTGAATTTGCAAGAAGATTTTGCTGGAGTTGCTACATTGGCAGTACAAAAGGGGCTTCATAAAAATGAAAATAAGAACTTTGTAAGAAGAGAAGTCAGATGTAAGAAGTTTCTCTGAAGAAAGATTGTTTGAAGTAAAAAAGGAAGAATACAGAATCAGTTTATTCAATCAAGATTAAAATAATGGGTTGTTATTTTGGGAAATGTTTAGCAGTTGCTTGATTAGAACTGGATGATGATGTTGATTTCTATTAATGTTTAATATTTTTTTGAGTGGGGCTAAACTTTGATTATTTGACAAAACAAAGTAGGGATTTGTTTAAAGAAGGGCTGTCAAACTCGCAGGCAGCAGTCCGGATGCATCATGTGCTGTCCATACCCATGCCTGGTTTAGTGAAGGGGAAAAAAATCCTGATAGGTCACGTGATGACGACGTGACAAGGTGAGTTTGACACCCCTGGTTTAAAGGGAAAATAAGGAGTTATATTGCATGTAATAGATATAATCTGTAATACTTCTATTTTATAGAGTTCTAGACATGGGTTTATAGAAAGTGGGATGACATATAGAATAGAGATGTTTGCTTACAATTTAAGAGAAAGTGATGAATTGCTGAAGTTGCTGAGACCGAAGGGGAAGCTTTTTTCTCTTATTTTTTTTTCTTTTTCTGCACCTCCTTTGACATTTTTTAATATATTTTTTATTTTGTAGTTGTACAAGTTTTACTTGTATTATATAATCTCAAATAACATTATTTGGCAAAAAAATGTTGCTGAGCAAATCGTTTGAAATAAGAGGTGTACTTTGTTTTTGTGTTAAATTCTATGAACGAGGCAATTTTAATTCTACTGTGGTATCACAGAATAAATCTAATCCAGTTAAATGTAGTCATACTATACTGCTTCTGTACAGATGAATCTCACGAGGCAACAATAAACGACTTCCCAGTATGAGTGTTTAAAGTGATAATGCAAGAAAGCAAACACTTGTGCATCTCCCGTCTCTCTCTCCTTTGGTGGTTCCTGTGCTTTGAATCACAAGACATTCACATGAGAGAGAAAGAAATCTGCATGACACCATGGAATATTTGCATTGTTCTTGATACATCTCCAGCTGCACCTGCCTTCATGCAGTATTCATCGGTGTGCTCATCTTAACAGGTGGAGCAACAAAAACAAGGCTCAGTTGAGCCACTCCTCCACAAACTGGCAGCCTGCCATGCTTAACTAGAACAAGTTTAATGAATACATTTTATAGCAGTTTATTAATTGTTTACAGTACAAATTTTCAATCAAATTAATTCTGTATGGTTTCAGTGAATTTTGCATGCAACAATCATTCAAGTCTGGAAACCATTCTCAGAAAAAAATACAGCCATCAAATGAAGCAAATGAAGAAATACAGAATATGAAGAATAAAGACTGTCAAAACATTGCATGAATCTCCAGGATGGTACAATATAAATATACTGGTTTGCAAGGTGCTTTCTAGATTAGTGATCCTAGTTTGCATTAAATCGTATGAATATGTTTAAAATAAAATTGGCCATGCTCTTTGATCAAAATGGACCAAAGCTAACCACCTCTACCCTTACCACTGTCAGGGAAATGACACAGGTACTGTAAGCTAAGGCAGGTAAGGTATACCTGCAGGAGACCACAGTGCTCTCTTAGGCTTTGAGTCAGCCACTTTCTCTCAGCCCACATCTCACTGCTGTTATGAAAACAGGAGGGAGCATTATAAATGTCAACTTGAATTGTACAAATAAAGATGAAATGTATACCAAATAAATAAACTAATATTATATGTGGATGCTTCAATTCACCCAAACTGTTATTCTGACATATAATTTGAATGGATTCAGGCAATCAGAAGACAGTACAGAGAAAATGACTGGGCCATCTGGGAAGTAAAGAGATGCATACATGCAGATATAAAAGTAATGGATAACATGCAATTGATTAAGATTAATGAGTATTTGTTAAAAGACAAAGTAGTGGTATAAAATAACATATTTTTGTCCACACTTTGCATGGAAGTGAAGGTTGTTAATGTCTGGTGTAAACTTATAAGTAAGTTCAATGGGATGGAATGAGTGGTGAATGAATATGTTCGAACACAAAAGTGGTGACTAGTACAAAAGAATTGTGCTGAGTTGGCTAGATCGTCTGGAAATAATGTTCCTCAATCTCAAAATAAATGAAGGAAGAGTGAATGGTCAAAAGGGAGCAGAAGTCCCAGTCATTGCTGGAGATGATAGGATCAAGGTGAGAATTTTAAATAACAAAGGGCAATGTACAGGAACAATAGAAGAGGGCTATTTGTAAAGGCAGAAATGCATGGAGTGGATGGTACTGATGTAAAAAAGATTTGGCTAAATTTTTCCTTTTCTTTTTGTTTTTCATGCCTTTCATTTCTTTGGCATACTATCTTAATCTGTTCTTCACTTTTTATAATATTGCTTATAATGGAACAGAATAGGTAACTCTGTAGGTTGACTCAGCAATCCATCTTTCCAAAGTCGGTAAAATGATGACCCAGGTTATTGGGGGGCCATATACTGACTCTGTAATCCACTTAGTGTGTGCTGTAAATCACTGTAAGTGATATACATGTCTAAGTGCTATTGCTATCTCTGTAAGAATTCAACAAGGCAAGAACTTTCTTACCAGGTTCAAATTATCATTGGTCTATTTTAAATTTCCTTCATCATACAATAGCATGATTTTCAATAAATTGAAAAGAATACAGACTTTTGACCCAAAGTTGCTTTTTCAAGAGGCAAATGGACTTTCTGGGTTTTCTTTGAAGATGTTTCTCTTCTCATCCAAGAAGCTTCTTCAGCTTTTACTGGATGGTGAAGAATGGAAGGATTGAGATTCCAGTCAGAGCTAAAGAAGCTTCTTGGGTGAGAAGCAAAATGTCTTCAAAGAAAAACCAGAAAGTTTAGTTGCCTCTTGAAAAAGCACCTTTGGGACAGCTATGACCTGGATGACTGAGAATCTTCAAAGAAAACAGACTTTTGAGCGTTTTTTTCACTATAAATCAATAATCTGAAGGTATAAAATCACTTTCTCAAATCCTTATGAACCTCCTCTAAACAAATGTTGTAAGCTGCTCTGAGTCATTATTACACTATGGCTGGCTATATAAATTGAAGATATAAAAAAATAAATAATTAAACACCTAATAAGGCCACTGTTAATCTATGCTGGAAATGGTAGAGATGCCAAATTATAGCACAGAAATAGTTCAATGAAATAATATTTTATGCAAAATAAATTATAACTATCACAAATGAAGAGAATTTTTTCCAGCTGAAGACAATTATTTTATAGTCATTGGGTGGATCCAGATTCATTTATATATAGAACAGAAGCACTGACATCAACAAAACTTAAGAATAACTTTAGTCAATTGCATTCACATGATTAAGTCTGAAAATTTATTAACAATATTATTATTAAATGTATTTCCCTGCCAACTCCCAGAGACTCTGGATAGTTTACCATATGTTTTAAATACAGGTGACATTTCTACAACTACACAAATAGTTACATAACTACCATGCAAATTCTTTTTTATTATTGGTTGATGCACTTGGCAGCTAGAACTCTTGCAATACACAAAAAGTCTGTAACTGTAATATAAGGTGATAGCATATTTTAAAGCAGGAGGAACAATGAAAACTAGGTATTTTTATCCATATAATTTATCTTTAAACATGGGGCAGATAATTTCTTCCTTCTTGAACTTTAGATGGAAAAGGGATATTAAATTACGTATTATTTTTTCCCAATTCACTACCATACAGGATGCCTTTATATGGTCATATTTATTCCTTTTCCCTTCTTTCAAATGAGACCAGGTATATGATATAAGATGACCACATACTGGCATTCCACACCATTCTAGAATTTCAGGAAGCAAAATATATCCATTCTTGCATTTGATTGTGTAAAAATATTTCTCTGTGACCAAAAATAAAAATGGACTACAAAACTGAAAGTGACTGAAATAAGGATATTGGTCACTATAGCCAATTTCTTCATGCATCAGATTGCATTTAAGTTCCATACTATTGCATAATACTACTAATTTTAAAAAAACAACAGCATTATCATTTGAAATTAATCCTCTCCAAGTAAGACATGGCAGAAAATAAAAACATACCTGTTATGCCTACCTTGCAAGCCCAGAGTCCTACACCCATTAATTAATGCTATAATTAGTCATCTAGTTTGCCAACAGTAGCCAAAAATGTCACACACTTTTTATACCATTTAATTAATAAATATTCACTGACCAAATATAAAATAAAGGAATGACCTTTGGTTTCAAGCTCAAAATATTTAGATTTTCTTCTCTGCAAACTTTATATATTAGTTATTAGAAATGCGAAACTGATGTACAGACTGCAGTACTTAGATTATGCAATACATAGACTACAGTTCTACAATATATCTCTGTGTCCAAGATATAGCTGCTAAATCAGGTGGAAAAGGGGGGATACTATAAGTGGTATAAAATGTCAAATACTTATTAGAGTAACTTCTAAAAGGAATTGCTTTTAGTAACGAGAAAATCATATACTGCAAGGGAGTTTATATGCATTTTTGTATATAACAAACAGGCTTATAAAACGGCAAATGGCTTTGCGACAAGATTTAATTATTGTGATTACTATAATAGGGAACTTGCACACATTAAAACAGATCCAAGGTTCAGAATAGTATTTTTCCAGGATAACAGAAGAGGAAAGATGTTAATTACTATTATTTTTATTATCTCCCGGTTGGTATTATTTGCTTTAAAAAAATCAAAGAGTTCTTTCAACGTTATGCCAGATTTGAACATAAATCACAGATTATGAGCCAAATCTAAGACAGATTTCTTGCAGCTATATCTGGTCATTACTAATTGTTCTTTTGATGTAGCTACTCTTTTGAAGATTATTAGAAGCATTGATAATAACAGGATACATGTTTATTACGAGGAACTTTGTCTATATCATACATACACACAAAATCAGGTTTTAGACAAAATTTATGTATGTGCAAATTCATGCTTATTCAGATAAATTTTGCTTTAGCACAACAAATATTTGAGCATTTCTTGTTGAAAAGAGTTCATGTTTTAATGAATCCTGCATTTTTTTTTACTTCTGTCATCAATACTGCAAAGGCTAAACTTCTGAAACAAATTCTTTGTTTTTATTATTCTCTGTTAAATTTCAAAATTATGGCTGCAATTTAGTAATTCCGGTGTACCTTTGTTTCTAGTAATGCAATAGTCTTGAGATAAAATATTGAATGAAAGTTGATTGCTTTTCATGTAATTTTGTGATAAAGCGAAGGGAGAAATTTTTTTGGGTCTGAGCCATTGATTTTGAGGGGTTAGAACCTAGGCGTTTAATAAAGATTTAAGAATAAAATAGCTAAAACTGTCCTGCAAATCAAATTAGGCTGTTTTCGCTTTCTTATCTGGGGCCTAAAAAGCTCCAATGGTTCAAACATTAACTTAAGAAGAAAGGGAATGTTTCTTCAGAAAACTGAGC
Organism: Toxicocalamus goodenoughensis; assembly: GCA_032468175.1. Lineage (NCBI taxonomy): Eukaryota > Metazoa > Chordata > Lepidosauria > Squamata > Elapidae > Toxicocalamus > Toxicocalamus goodenoughensis. The sequence continues at coordinate 30,715 of JANHFN010003561.1, forward strand.
AAAACATTTATAAGATTCACTTGTGGAAAACCATAGGTACAGAAGAAAAGTAAGGCTGCTAGAACAATCCTGCCATGTTATATGTATCATAGAAGAGACTACAATATTGAATACATTTTTTATAAACAAATTCTTTCAAGACAGGAAGTGTTGTGAAGGATGGAAGGGAAGATTCTTCCATTCATATGTTTCTTTTTTTAATACACAGGAAAGCCCTTTCACAGTATTTTTCTTTGTTACAGCAGGAGGTGAGTGAGCCAAATGAGATGTTCCCCTACGGAAACAGCTGACCCCAAACAAAACAAAAGCAGTCACAAGTTGCATTGCACAGTATTTCCTTCCTAACACTGGAGGGCTGTGGAGAAGACACGAACTGCAGTCACCCAACTATATGAATCACAAGAATGGAAAAGAAATTAGCAATTTCTACAAATAATCTCTTCCACATTATTTATAACATTATTATAAAACTGTGCATCAAGGGAATCAAAAAGTAAAACAATTAATTTTACCAAAGCCATACAGTCTTTCTACAAGTCCAGAAGAAGCATATTGTCTTACCTAGCATGCAGCAAATTGCTAGCTTTCCAAGCTTCAAATACAAGGAAGACATTTCATTTTGATTTTATTTTTGATTATTGCTATAATTTCTATGCTGCTTTGGTTAAACAGTGGCTTGCAAAGCTTTTCAGGAAAAAATGTTTAAAAAATCTTTAAATTCTCAGTTCATGTGATATCTTTTTGTAGATTTCATTCTTTACAGAAAGGGAATTCGAATTCATTATTCTTAAGGAAAAAACCACAAACAATCTTTTCTTTTAAGTCCTCTGAATAAACAAACAGATAGGATGCTAAATGCTAGCTTAGATATAACTGTCCTGATTATACATTTTTCTAACTATGACTGCTATATCCTATGTGGTGTAAACTGGCTTTCAGCAATGTCAACAATTTCATTTTCCATTTCTCAACCATAAAAAAGATCCCCAAGATGAAATAAAATATATATATAGGTGGATGTATTCCTTTTTTATTTCTAAAGGCATTTCTATGATCTTTTACACATATACTTCCTTCACTGATGGTACATGCTGTAACTTAAATTTTGCTAAATTTTGCTCCAGGTTTACAATTCAAAATCACTTTGTATAGTATAGCAGTTTGAAGCTATTAGATATATATGGAGATATGAAGGCTTGCAGAAAAAATTAAAAACTTGCAAATTTTGAAAGTTGAAAAAAATTGGAAAAGATGAAAAAATTAAAATGTGATGTTTTGTTTGGCATTATGGCTGCAATAAAACAGGGTGCTCATATATTGCTTTATATTCCAATGATATTTTATTAGGACTGTGCTGTGCTTGAGATTCAAAAATTAAAAGATGCTTAACATATGTAATAGTATGGAACTCCAAAATGCAAAGTATTTTTTTCCTGGATCTTTTTATTCAGAATACCAGAGCAATATAATTCCTATATGCAATATGACTCTTAAATGCAAAGGCAAGAGGCACTTCTGTCACATGTGCCATTCAGGGAGGGAGAAACGGAGGGAGGGAGGGAGGGAAGGAGGGAGGGAAG
>JANHFN010003561.1:51729-63748 GCA_032468175.1 Toxicocalamus goodenoughensis
GGACCGCCACCGGCAACGGCCTAGACTCGAGCTCCAAGCTCCGTTTCACGGAGCCGAGCGAGTCCGCGGCCATCTTGATAGCCACGCAAAGCTTTTATTGAGTCTTAAAAATAGGTCAGTGGAGCTGAATTATTTTTTGGGGGAGAGGTGGAAACAGCTATCTATTCTCTTCTGAATAACCAGCATTTTAAAAGGATATACTCATACTGATTTTCAAGCAACGTTGGTCATATTTGATATTACATACAGACCTTCCAATAATTTCCACATTTCTAATGGATATTATCATACATTTTAATACATATTCATTATGACATACATTAGACCCACTTTTGAAGATGAAATTCTGAAGACTGTTGTTAACCAAAGTATTAATACACTTTACAACACTTTTTGAATAAGGCCATAGGAAATAGAACTGATTTTACTCAGTTGAAATACTAGTTAATGGGACTATTTAAATGTATGTTATATATACCCTTCTTTTCAAAGAATTGAAGGACATAATCAATAAAAATGTCTGTCCCAAAAGCCATTTAGAAGTTTGGAAAATATTTTATGAATTACTAGCTCCGAATATGTAGTCATAGGATTTGACTAATAATATTTCCTTTACTGAAAGCTGTCAAATTGCATCATTCACATTTGACTAACGGGCAGGCGGCAAACTGGTGGGTGCAACATTTATCACCTCTTCCATTTTAGATTTTCTTTTCCTTCCTTCCCTCCTTCTTTCCTTCCTTCCTTCATTGTGGTGATAATTTAATTTGGAGGATTTATATTTTTATTTCTAGTATATCTGAGTTGTCTTGTTACAAGATGGGCGGCAAACAAATAAAATCAAGCTGGTTTATGAAATGTAAAATTACACACTGCAAAATTATTTTTCCACTGAAATCATGATATGATAAGTATATATATATATAAACAATATTTGCTATTTCTCTTCCTCTATAATAAAAGATAAAAGAATCCAGAAATGGAGGAGAAAAAAAACAAAAGGAGAAGTCCCAAGTCATCCATGACTCACGTCAGTCAGGTTCACAACAATAAGAAAAACACTGTGCCTTCTAGCAAAAATACAGCATTTGCTAATTCAGCATCCCAGGTTCATTTACAAAAACCAAAGCTTAAAAGGTAAGGTTTTATATGGAATGTGCTACAGGCAATCAAGGCTGGCTAAATTTGAAGACTAAGATTTTCAGGCAGGAGCACATTAAGGGATAAAGAATACCTGGTCCACAAAACCATCTAGCTTGCCATGCTAAGCCATCTGTGGCATCCCCTTTTTTGAAGCTTTCCCCCCAGGAGCTACTCGGTATGATGTTTCCCACCCCCCTGATTTGGGCAGGATTGTGGGTCAGACAAACTCAAGCTTCAGGATGCTGGCTCCTTTTGAAATCATCCAAACTCCATTTATGAGTTTTATCAATAGAGACAGTATTTGGTTCCAAACTAATTTTGGTTCTATGTGATAGATTAATGAAACATCATACGAACACACATATTCTTCTTCTTTAACTAAATGGGAATTTTGTATTTTTAAAATGGAGTGTGATCTTTTATTAGTCGCAAAAATGGTGCATAACACAAAATAATTTACTTATTTCTTCCTGTCAGTACAATATTTCGATACAAATTTCCATAAGCTCAAGAGCTTCAGGGAGCTGTGCATGCCATCTCAAGTGGCTGAGGCAAGGAGCATGATTTTTGAAGTTTTTCAAGGTTTTAAGGGGGATAAAATATACCCACAAAAAAAAGAAGAATTAGTAATAGTGAACATTTCCTGCCAACCCTGTAACCCAATAGAAGAGAATATCTGCAGCTAAGAGTTGAACAGTGAAGTCTTTGGTGCTATCTGAGCTAGTTGTTTGCTTGCAGATGTTTCATTACCCAACTAGATGACATCATCAGTGTGAGTAAGTGTGGGGTTTGTTTTCATACAGCAGCTTGCCCTGCCAGTTTTGGTGGGGGTGTAGTTTTCTCTTAATAAAAGAACTACCGAGAAGAATGTAATGAAATGTCTGCAAGCAAACAGCTGAGCTTTGAGAGTCCAGGGATTTCACATCCCTATAATTTGAAACAATTAAGAAGGTTCATCTTCAGGGATTTTCTAATCCCCAGATGCTAACAGTTTTCCAGATTTTTTTCAAAAAGTGTGAAAAGCAAAGTGGAACAATACCTTCAAAGGAAAAATAAAGATATCAAGACAACATGTGGCATTGCTAGAGCTTCCAAAGATGGATGCCATAGAAGTAGGATTTGAAAAGATTTTCAGGCAATGAAACTTGTTAGTTAAAATAATATTTTTTAAAAACCCTGATGAAGAGGCCAGACTTTAATTGTGTTCAAGTAAACTTTGCTCTTAGTCTTTCACGAAACCCAATCAACACAACACTGTTTGAAAAAATAATGCTGCTCTGGCAGTCATTTCAGGAAATGGATGAGAAAATTCCAAAAATAATTGAGGCAAAGAATAGAAGCAGCCACTAACATTTTATATTCTATTCTGTTTGTTTGTCATTTCTATATCTGACTTCAAGTTTCGCAGAGCTACTTGCTTCTGGGTAAAGAAAAACTAACTACAGAGCAACTCAAATATGACCTGAGAAATATCCCAGCTGCTCTGTTAACTGTTTCCTTTTTAGACTTGGCAAGGAATGTTTTGGTCAGAAAATGGAACAGAACATGTCTGGATAAGAGAGATTGCATCCTTTGGTGAGGTCCTGAAATGTCTCCATTCTAGAACAAATGCATTGCCATTTCTAGGTCTAATGAACATTGCAGAATGAAGGCAGCAGTGCAAGTTCTGATAATTATTTGAGCCAAGGAACATTTCCCATACATTTTCTTCATTTTTCTTCTTAATACTCAAGAACGGAACAATGTGTTCCGTCCTGGATTTGAAGGGGTTATACAGTGTTCTGTAAATAAAAGTATTTCTGAATGTAAACTGAGAACACAGTCAAAGAAACTATTTCCAAAGATGAGTTCTTGGCTGCTAAAGCTATATTAAAGGTGTACATGTGAATTCCTGTACATTCCACTCTTAAATGGGCTTATATTTCTCTTTCAGAAATAGTAATATGCAATGCAAGCCCACTTTTTCTTTCGAAGGTCCCAGTAACTTTGATAGCAAGTGAGATAGTTACTTTGCTACTCAGAGTTACCTCAAACTGATATAAGTGGCATATAAATTTGATAAATACATCCAGGGATACATCCAAGGCTTTGATAGCAAATATCCAGGTATGTCTGGAATCTCCTGCTCAATGGACAAAGTACAGTTGCAAAACAATCAAAATAACAGGTTCTACTTAAATACAGCATAGCTCAAGTTTGTCCAAAACATAAGAAAGTGAAAAAGCAAGTTCTTCATGAGATTCCTAATGATTCTGCTACTCCTATCTACTGATCAGATAGTAGGTCACGCTGGTCAAGATAAGGTGGCACCTGTACATTAAATTTCTTCCTAAATTATTTTCTCAAAAGATAAGCCTAAACATGAGGTCAGAAGGTATTACAGGAAGTCAGCCATCTCACTAAAAGCTGAATCTTCCTGTATAATAAAAGAAGGTTAAAAATTGAGGGTCCTAGATATTGCAACAAGGCTTGCATGTTCTGACAAACATTGTCTGGATTTCTGAAAAGGGCCAATACTTCAGCCATAAATAACCATTTTCCTTCTTAGCTGGGAGGCTTATTTCATTAATTACTCAGTACAAGAAGAGTAAAGAACAAACAAGAACAGTTGATTGTAACTGAAAGATACCAGATTGTTTTTTTCAGCTTTTAAGGGCAAAGTGTGGAATTAGTATGCTGTAATTAATGTGGACTAGGGAATGGTAAAGGAGTATATGATGCAGTCTTTTTGGGAAAATCGGAACAAAACTAATTCCTATCATGATTTGTCCAAATGAGACACCACAATAGGATAACTTCACTTCACTATTTCAATTGCTGCATACCAATTAAAAGAGGCTTTTAATTGAGGCTTGAAAACTTTCCTAAGCTATTTAAGCAGTTTTCCATTAGCCTTATTAAGGAAGTCAAAATCTATTGACAGTAGATTTTGATAGATACATTTGATAGATATATTTCCTCATTAGTAGCTTTAGAAATTAATCCTATAAATCATAACCCCAGTTCCTATAATGATTTGTTATTGTATATGTTTGGGAGAGAAGGGTTCTTCCTTCAGAACATTTGTTGAGATGGGGACATTCAAAGTAGCAAGCAGCTTGAAGGAACTAAATGACAACTTTTCTGTTTTTCTCAGAGGTGTGAAAGAGAAAGCCAAAACACCAGGAGTGGAAAACAAAGGATCCCAGTCAGCTCCAATCCAGCATTCATTTCTCACAGATGTATCAGATGTCCAAGAAATGGAAAAAGGACTTCTGAGTCTTCTGAATGACTTCCATTCTGGAAAACTGCAAGCATTTGGTATTTTTATTCTGACTGTTCCCCTAGATATATTACGTGTTGAAATGCTCATGTGTTCACTGTTGAAAAAAGTGGGACATTGAAAGCATAACTGAAAGCAACTGCATGATTCACTGAACTCATACAAATTGGGAAATGTTTCATTAAACTTATTTTTTCAAGGCAGAACAAGTTGCTTAGATCAAGGTACTGTTGCTATTATGGTACTACTTAACAGGTTTATGTAACAGTTTTCTACTGTGGTGAGTACTCAAGATAATTTAAAAAGTTTTCAAAAGATAAAAATCAACACTAAAATAGACAGTACTGTTATTTAACAATTCTGAGCCATGTTTTGTATTCCATTTTTAATATATTTGCTATCCGAACCCCTTTTTCAGGATTAATTTTTTTAAAGGAGTAGTGGAGTTGTAAGACGAGATTTTAAAAAATAAGTTAACATTCAGAGTAAATTGTCCATAGTGGCTGTGTGGCTTCACCTGTCAAGACTAGAAAGTAAGGTATGTACCATATATATTTCAGCATACTACACTCACAGGCCTACATTCTCGCTAGCTGTGTAAGTGATCATAATACATAGATTAGCTGCTCAGAATCTCCTGACCACAAGATGGTCAAATTTTGATAAATAAAATAAATTATGTTATCCTCCCATTGAGAGATATATTTTATTTGCTACATATCCCAACATGGGGAGAACAGTCTGAGTCTTGCCCATCAGTTATGAATTATAGCTAGATATTTGAATTTTTACATTATTTTTGTCTTTGATTTATTTTTCAGAAATATTGGGAAAGCTGAAACAAATTGGAAGGAATAAAACAACTCCAGTGAAGTGTTTTCTTTAGAATAATGAACACAGTGTGACAAAAAGCTGTTGATTTATTTCTCCCAAATGTCTCTGGTTATGGTTAAGCAATGTGTAGAGGCATGCCTGTAGACTCTCTTGCAATTCCTAAAATCAGATGTTTTTTTCTGGAATAATGCTGAAACTGGGGGGAGGTATTTGAGCCTAGGAAAAGATACCACGGCTTTTAAAGAGTTGCAGAAAGCTGTCCTGTAAGCATGCTTGCACTGTCCAAAGCATCTTTTTGCCTTTGTTCACAGCCCTACTTTCTGTTGACTTGTAATAAGTAGCCTTTTATCTAGGGCAGCAGAGTACTGCAATTCCTGTATGTGGAGGACAAGCAATGTAGTACAGTTCTCAAAGGCAACAATGAGATGACTTTCTGTTCTTAGGTGGCCATGACTGAGGAAGGAAGGAAGAAGATTCAGGGCTTGATTTGCTGACTTTTTGTTTAAAATCTTAAGTAAGCCTCAAAGGATAGAAGAGACACCCAGAAATAAAATTACCGTGTTACTAAAGCAATGCTTCTCAAGCTTGGATAAATTACTCAGGCTCTTTGGATAATGACATACAAATCTATTACTGAATCACCTCAGGGACATTGAAGTTAAAGTGTTTTACCTACAATGGGTAAAAGGGACCCTTCTGATAGGTGGCTTTGGGTAACGAAGGAAAACATTTTGGGGCAGTGGATTAAAGTATACTTTTCCATTTAATAAGCATACCAAATTTGAGTAAAGTTATGCAGATTACATTGTATTTCTGAAAATAATAAAATGAACCTAAATTCACTAAGGGTATAAAAATGAATATGGTAAGACTTCACTATCAATGGTCTGTACCAGGGGTGGTATTCAGCCGATTCAGACCGATTCTGATGTACCGTTAGTGGAAATTTGGAGTCCAACCTGTACTGCACAGGTCTAAATGGGACTGCCTCTGAAAATCACCTGGAGCCTTCTGTTGATCCACTATATGACGGCCCAGGTGCTAGCTGTTACATGCTGATATGACACCTGTGCTCTGGGCCGTACAATGGCTCCTGTTGGTTTCTAAGTGCACTTCAAATGCTGGTTTTAACTTTTAAAGCCTTACATGGCTTAGCATGTAGGTACTTTCAGGACTACCTTCTCTAACTAGTCTTCACCTGTATGTTACAGTAGAACCTGCTGGTGGTCACTCACATCTGCAAAGTCAACAGGGTTGGAGACTCACAGGCTGCTTGTCCTTCGGTATGCCTGCATTCTGGAAGAGTCTTTTCCTGGAAATTGTGTCAACCCCCACACTTCTGATTTTCTGTAAGCTATTAAAGTGGAGCTTTACAGAGAGCTTTTGAGATTTGAGATGGTGTCATAAACTTCCCTTAGGGTTGGCTGACTATTTGTAATTTATTTTCTTTCTCTTTTTTTATTGTGAACGTTTTATGATATTACATTGATGGAAGGGGTAAACTAACAAGATTCCTCTTGAATGTGGTGAGGTAAATCCAATAAATCATATTTATTCATCATCCCACAAAACCACTTTTTAAAAAATGCTATGTGGCTTCAAAGTCTCCAGAGATGCCACATCTTTAGCGTGTGATCGCCTAAAGAAACCAGAAAACCATCTGCAAGATTCATGGAAGGACAGGTTCAGGGAGAATTACTATGAAGAAGAACTATATTATGGGGTTTTCAGATCTTCAAAGGGGAACATTGCTTCTGTGCTGTTTCAAGCGAAGTACTCTTTTGAAGCTGGTTTGTGAAGTCATGTTGCCCTTCAGTTCTGAAGAGTAAAGCACTGGCGTGATGTTGCACTTTGATCATTTTCTGAAGCCTCCTGTCGCAGTTCTGATCTGTCTTATTAGCATGATGGAAAGTTAATACTTTTAATTATTATCAAATCTTTGGCTTAATGCTCTTTTATACCTTTGTTTACTTCAGGAAATGAATGTTCTATTGAGCAAATGGAACATGTAAGAGAAATGCAAGAGAAGTTGGCCCGCTTGAACTTGGAGCTTTATGGAGAGTTGGAAGAACTCCCTGAAGATAAAAGAAAATTAGCTAGTGACTCTAATCTGGATAGATTGTTGTCAGATGTAAGTATAAAAAGGGTGGTTATAATAGTGTCTTGCAAAGGGTTTGTTTCAAAGATGCTTTTTCAAATGGCAACTACCCTTTGTTATCCTTGAAGATGTTTTGCTTCTTCAGTCCTGTTTGTTTCAAACAATTTTGAGCGCCAGATTTTTAAAGAGTGACCCATTTTAACAGCAAAACTGTCTCACAGTGCTCAGAGTGCATTGCATTCAACCGTGTACTTTTGTGAAATTTTATGTTGAAAATTGTTCAAAATGAAGCATTTTGCACATTCCTACTTGATGGCAGAGGTGCAAAAATTCCCCTGGCTTCAGGTCTGTTTTTTATCCTTCAAAAATATATGGCTTTGTTATTTTTGTAGAATTTGCATAATAACAAAATTACTTTGTTCAAAGTATAACCTTTTCCTTCATAAGTGAGGGTGTACTAACAATGAGACATTTTCCCAATATTATACTATACCACCCTCTATTGATAAAGAAAAAACACTGCAGCCTTTCCTTTTTTTAAAAACAGGAGAATACATTTTAAAAGAAATTATTCAGCCTTTTTGTCTCCTAACTCCTTCCTAAAACCCTATGAATACCATTAACTTTTCATAAATGTCAGCATTACAATGTCTGGAAGCAACAAAAGAGATATTGATAGGCTTCAAATATTTGTTTTGCATTCTGTCTTTGTGGTATCATTACATTTGCATTTGGAAATTTGGTAAAGGATGAAAGTTGAATCTGATGTGGATTGTAAGATTAGTTTAGTGTTGTCACAACTGTTTGAATAACAAAAATTATTAAATTGGTGGACCACTGTTGTTTCCCAAAGTAGAAGTCTCATGCCGAAAAGGCAAATTCAATTTATTTTTTTCTATCATTGATGAAAAACTGTTCTGGAGAGTTTGGAAACACTGCAGAACAGTGTGGGGACATTGCTGTGGGAAATGGACATCCAGTTCTTTCCCCAGTTGGCATTCCAGTAGATCTCAGTCTCTTTTCTAAATACAATTAAGCTACTGATAAATTATCTGGACAATTAATAAGTGCAACTTTTTATATTTCTTTCTACTGTAGCTGGAAGAACTGAATTCTTCTATGTATCCTTTTTGTGAAATGTCCAATTGTGACCAAATAGTTGTCTAAATGTAATAGCTCATTTCGGGTAAAATCCAGTGCATGTGATGCAACTTCACCTCAATCTAAGAACAGTTTGATCTGTTTTATTTTTTTAAGCCTGCAACCCAGAAACATTAAACATTTCTTCATGATTTACAAGCTATTTTAAATAGGCAACTCACATTTCCTCCCTTTTTGTTCCCTCCATTTCTTTTTACTTCCCTCTCTTTGTACTTCTCCAAATTTACCTGGTTACTTTACTTTCTGCTCAGTTTTTGAACAGAGCAGTATTTCCTTATTGGTTTTAAATTGTTTCCTATTGTTTCCAGTAGTAATAGCAATAGCACTTATACCGCTTCACAGTGCTTTACAGCCCTCTCTAAGCCGTTTACAAAGTCAGCATATTGCCCCCAACAATCTGGGTCTGCATTTTCCTGACTTTGGGAAGATGGATGCCTGAGTCAACCTTGAGCTGGAGAGAATTGGAACTGCTGACAGCTGGCACAATTAGCCTGCTATAACTTCATTCTAACCCTGTACAACCATGGTTCAATATAATAATAAAAATAGTAAAGTTATAGTAAATGCAGTAATGTTAAATATAATAGTAAAAGGATAATACAGAATATTGGACCAAGGCTGTGGAGAACCAATTGTCATACCCATTCTGAAATTAAGGAACGTAATTTTGATTTTGAATTTTTAAAAAAATGTTAGAGCAGTAGGAACGGGGTCCATAATGTGTATAATTTCCCCCTCCAGACCCCCGTGGGACATAGTCTAGTAGCAACTTGGTGTTGGGAAGAAGTTGAACTAAATCCATGGAGCCTCATGCTCAGGTCCACCTTCCACCACTGTAACTCTCTGAATGACTTTGGGTGATTTTTGCTCTCAGCTCAAGCTACCCAGTTAGTTTTCTTTTGTGAGAAATTAAAGGTGGAAAGGCTTTCATGTCTGCCACCAGCTCCCAGGGAAAAGGCAGATATCAGTGAAATACATAAAACAGCAACTTGAGAAATTCAATGTTTAGAGAACTTATTCTGGGATTATAGCAGGGAAAGAAGCCATTTATTTTTAAATCTTTCACCCTACTTCTATCTATGGCTATAATTTAAACTTGAGTGAAGTAGTACTACAATTGCATGTTTTATGTGAAATGAAATTTGTCCATTTTTCTCATGCACTCCTGCTACTCAGGGTCCTTTTTCAGATTAAATGAAAGACAAAGTTCTAGGTATCTGGAGCCTCTTAAAAACCTTTCCAGATATTACATCAATACTTGCTTCTCCTGAAATGCATGTAATTAGAAGAACATAAGGGGTTTTAACTTTAGCTCATCATGCTATTCCTTGACTCCTTGCCTCAGACAGAAACTTCACTTAGCAGATGTTCAAGATCTTCCGAATACCAGTACAAGCTAAATCTGCCGTTTTCTTGCTTCTTTGGGGGATCCAAGTTCTCGTATTTAATTTCCAGCGGACTGTTCCTTGCTTTTGTAACAACATGTTTGAAATAATTAATATGTGCACACATTCCTCTTAGCAGACATGTATTGTTGCAGCCCTGTCAGGCTTGAAGCTTAGGGTACAGTATGGCCGTGTTTTGCTGCTATGCTTTGTATTGTTGCCTTAACCTCTGTGAAAAGTGGGGAAACTTGAAAGAGCATTTTTAAAATGGAAAAAAAGAGTTAATAATAAGCTGTGCCGCGCCTGCTTCCTTTTCCACAATGTAGACAATCAGCACATGCTCAGTGATGCCATTAAATGAATGTTTAATTTATTTTAGCAATAAAATTATTTTAACGACCTCTGTTTTCTATAGAATTTATTGAGTGTTTTTATGTATATCTTTATTTATTGAATTTATAAAGCTGCCAAATTCATAATTTATTGCTCTGGGCAGCAGATAAAAGTCCAATAAATTATATCTAATAAATATAAAACCAGCATAATAAACTCCACCAATAGAGAGATAATCAAGGCTGAAAATAATAGCAACAGCACTTAGACTTATATACAGCTTCACAGTGTGTTTTACAACCCTCTCTAAGTGGTTTACAGACAACATATTGCCCCAAACAATCTGGCTCCTCATTTTACCAACCTTGGAACACTGAAGACAATCTTGAACTGGTGAGAATCGAACTCCTGGCAGTCAGCAGAATTAGCCTGTAATACTGCATTCTAACCATTATGCCACCACGGTTCAAATAAATACTCTTTTCATAATTGAATGGGTTCAATTACCATCTTGGCCCAAGACATAAGACAAAAGCATCTCTTCTCAGCTTTACAAAAGAGGAGTAGGATCAGAGTGCCTTCATATCAGGGGTGGGGAAGAAGCTCATCCAAAGAGCAGATGTTTCAACAGTAAAGATATGGAGTCTAGGTCCCAGTAGGTAACTCTGCCTCAGGGAACTGAAGCATGTCTCCTTTGGGCAGCTGAGTTGGATGAGCAGATGGGCTCATATCCTGCACATAACTCAGCCCTCAGAGCAAGGGAGGAATTGCACTACATTTTCATTACAGCTGTACATTTCATTTATCACTTGGGAGCCCTTGTTATTAGAAAGAACGAGGTTGCAGTTGTACATTGATTTCATCCATTTAATAACCTTGAGTGAGAAAACACTCAGACGTTTGTCTGCAAGCAGTCAACCAAGAAGTTCAGAGAACACCAAGGATTCCATGTGGATCTCTGTTGCATGTTACATCTTTATTTTAAGTAATGAAAGTGTGAGGGTATGCTGTTCACATTTTCCACTTCTAGTTACTTTCAGGTAATTAGCCTTCTATAGCTGTATGGTCTTATTTTCAGATGATTGATGAAGAGGAAATTAAAACCAGATGCCGGACACTTTTTGTGTAAAAGTGAGTGATTTCATACGGAGATCATCATATTGATGACTGATTAGCATCAAAGCTTTACTCTCACAGTAATAACACACTTTATCTGCTGAGCTTTACTGATCTGGGCCCTTCCACAGAAATGGGGACTACAATAGTTCTCATTAGTATAGATATTGGCAGGTTTTAATTGTTTCAGAGGTGTTAACCTCAATGGTAAGATGTTTCCGTTTTCTGGAAAATTATTTGAATCTGTACTTTGTATTGCTGCTTGATGTGTTAAAATTAGTAATATGGATTTCTATTCCAATACTTGATACTCATGGAAATTACCACTACAGATGTGAAATCTCTTCATCAATGGTAGTATTCAGCCGATTTGCACTGGTTCAACCGAACCGGTAGCAAGGATTTGGCGTGGGTCACCGAACCAGTAGTAACTTCTGGTTGGCCACACCCCCAACCCAGTCACCTGGTCACCATTCGCTCGCTTGCCCCGATGCCCAATGCTAGCTCACTCTGTCCACCTGATGCTCGCCCACCCAGCCACTCCTTAAGGTATTTTTTTTACCTCCTGACAATCAGCTGTTGCTACGAATAACTGTGCCAGGATTCTCCTCACTTCTTACTGCTTTGCCCAGGAGGCTTCCCTGAGGCCCCGGAAGACAAAAAAATGGAAGGAGGGGGCACAGCTCC